>JAYKAV010002822.1:3196769-3377176 GCA_035582835.1 Phoebastria nigripes | reverse complement strand
GGCGGCGGCGGCGGCGCGCGAACCACCCGCTCGGCGCCGGCACGGAGCGAGCCCTTTTCACCAGCGCAGCAGAAAAAAGGGCCTGCGCTTCCCAATCGCGGGAAAAAAAACACAAACGCAACCCTGAGGAAGGCGTGAGCGGAGTGGCGGCCGCCCGGCTGGCAGCCCGGGAGCGGGGGGATGCGGCAGCCCCGCGCCCGACCTGTTGCGTGTGTCGGTCGAGGTTGCCTCCCGGGGTGGTGAAATTTGCTGAGGATTGAGGGCTGGGAAAGCCGTTCATCGGTGCAGATAGGTACAAGGCTTAGCGAGCGGTAAATGAAGGGATTTTCAATGCAGGCATCGTTGTATTGATCGCACGTGATACAAATCACAGAAAAATAAGGAGGAAAAGATGAAGAAAGGAGGAAGAGATGACTCTGGTAAATCACTGAATGCTTCATCTGGAAAAAAAAGATCAAATAGAGGAGAGCGGAAATCCCTAACAAATGCCTGTCTCATTCACCCTGCATTGCATGCAATTCAGATTACCATTTAGGTTTCATTAATGCTTAGGGCACTACTCCTGAATCAGCTTAGGTGCTCTGCAAAAGGGAGGGAAAGCCAGTCCATATTCAAGAGCATATGCCCCAGACACATAAAGGTACCAACCCACATAAGGCCCGACTGTGCTGCCTTTGTGTAAGGAGGAAACACAGTGGACATAGAGGGAATTTCATCCTTCTCAGGCTGTCATGACACCTCGTGGGTTTTTTTCTTCTTCAGAGGTTATAATTCTATTTTCTTTCTTTTTCACCTTCGAAGTTCTTATTGTCTTTAATATACTGACAGCCATAGGAATCTAATTTATTTCTCTTTACTTGAATACTACCCGCGAATCAAAAATATCCCCAAATAATTCAAACCAATTGCCAAAAGAAATGAATTAGATCTCAATCTGTCAATTAGTTTGAGAAAAGATCAAACATATTTTGGCTCTAATTGCCAGAAGACACAAAGGAAGTTTAGCACCAAACTTTGCTCCCTCTAAAAGCACACTAACCTGTAAAGGGCAGCTGGAAAAACCTCCTTCATTTCAGAGATGAATACATACAAAAGGCAGGCTAGCTGCCTTCCAGATGGGGACCGGAAGTTTGCGGCAATGATCCCAAGCAGCCCTCTGCTTCTTGCAATCCCCAGGAGAGAGGAACGTGACCGTCATCTCAAAGCAGAATGGACAGCCAGGAAATCTCAAATCTGAAATCCAGCTTGGGCAGAAAATAAATGGTATGGCAAGTGCTCTTGCCACACCTGTCCGTTTCTCTTTCATCCAACGGAGAGAAGGGTGACAAAATTTGTGGCATCCTGCCAAAACCATTGAACCCACTTAGGCACAAAACCTCATATTACCCAGGCTGAATATCATCGAGGAGAAAAAAAAAGGTTGAGATTTTATTCACTGATATTCCCACCCCTCCAAAACAAAAGACTCGCTGCAACATAAGAATAGCAGTCTGTGAGAATAACTCAAAGCAAGGCCTGGGGTTGACCTAATAGCTGAAATTCTCAGTTTCAATTTAGAGACTTTACTGAAGTGCAAAATGTGTGCAAGTGTGTATATACATCTCCATGCAAAAGAGGCAGAGCCCAGGATCAATGTAGGTAGACAGCCAGTTAATCATTGTAGCCTTGATCTCTCCTGACCTGTTCAGGCTCTACAAGGGTTGTTTGCCTGTCTCTGCTCTTGAAACAGTGCTTCTAAGGACCAGCTCAAGTACCTTTAATTTAAGTAGATTGGGGACTAGCTAGTTTGTCCCTGGACCCAGAAATGTCAATCCACCAATCTAGAATAGCTGGTCTGTTCCAGGCTCTTGCGTGGGGAAGGCAGATGTGCTTAGCAGGATAGGTTCATCTATCAGGCAGATCCACCAGCAGCACAAAGCTAAACTGGCTGTACCTTCTACCGCATTAGCACCTCTCAGTGCAAGAAGTCCTGGACCATATTTTTATCTGCACTGTTAAAGTACCACTCCTGCTATCCTTAGAAAGATTATACAGTTGCTTATGGACCCTGTGCAACTACAAAAGAGTTGACAGGATCACAGGGAATGCATGAATGAAGGTCTTTTCTGCTTGCAACAGACAAGTCAGGTCTGTTATGATATAAGCTTAGCATTGACATGGCCACCAAACTAGTCCTGCCCACAGCAGCAGGCAACTGCAAGTCAAACCGTGGAGAAACTGTGATTTTAAGTGAAAGCATACTTACATACATGACCCAATTTTCAAAACCTGTTGAGCTTTTCTGAACATCCACCTAAATAAGAGCAGATAACTTTCAAAAAATGCTCAAAAAACAAGCCTGCACCATTTAGCTCATACAGATAAAAAACCCATCAAACCATACTCGGCCTATCTGCGAGAAACCAGCATTTCCTCTGTAACAGGAGAGGGCTTTGTACCTTACTGGTGTCAGCAGGTGACTTTGCAGATGCCCATCTGCTAAGCGTTTTGTAAATAGCAAACATTTGTCTCCCAAAATGCCCCATCTTCCTGCTCTGCTCAAAAGCAGGAAGCTTGCCTTCCTGCTTGTGCCCCCACTGTATTAAAAAAAGGCATGTAATTGACTGTTACATTACTAGCAGCCAAGCTAGTAACATAACAGTCAGTGTAAGATGACACATGAACATGAGAGCATGAACACAAGTATGTAGCAGGGCCAATCATTTCATTAGGAAATGAACAAAGCCCTTCCTGTGAGGAGCTATGTTACCAGAGGGAGCAAATCTTTCGTCACAAAAGTTACCGGTTTGAATCCAATACAGCGGCAGCTCAGGCTGAATGAATGAATATTCCCCACTGCGATTGCATCCTCAGCAAACTGCCCCAGAGAGCAAGGACTGAACTCCATATTTCTCTTGAATGGTGTCCCTTGAGGACAAGTACAAGGAGGAAGCTAACATCAGCTGATACTTCAGGTAGAGGCCTGTAAGAACAACTGTCTAATAGCCTTCACAGTAATATCAATTGACAGGCATCCCTCTCTTTAAAGGGTTTGTCCTGTGTGCAAATACAAAGACTGCACCACACTTACAACCCTGAGACATTACCCAGGTGCTTTGGAATTTTAATGCTAATCTAAATACTCTCACTGAAACAAGATAAATGTAATGGCTAAACAACTGGTATGAGAAAACAGTGATAAACAGATTACGGGGCAACACAGACAAAAAGCACTCAAAAGTATATCAGAATCCTTCTTATTAGGAAGACTTTGGCTACACTGCACATTTGCTTTCCACTGAAATTTTGAACTGTGAGTTTAAAAAAAAAAGTGACCCTTCACTAGACAGCTAGCATTTGAGTCCACATGCTGGTTCCAGGTGAGCTGTGATACCTCCCTTGAAATTTTTCTGTGCTGCCACAAACCATGTAACTTGGTAGATTCTTAATGACAAATGTTCATATGTAATAAATATATAGGTACAAATACTCCTAACTTACTGAAGTTTGTGGGACTTCTGTGATCCTTTCATAATGACGAGCGTTTATCACATTGACCAAGAAATTCCCAAACTGTGCCTCTAGATTTTGTCAGAGGAGGCACACATTAGGTCTTTGCACGAACAGGCCCACTGCTGCCATTTAGTGCTGGAATGGGGATCCCCTGCATGAGGTGGCACAGGAACTGGATGGGACAGAGCTTGCCAGCAGCATGCTGGCAGTGATGTGAGAGGAAGAAAAATCCCTGCTTGACTCAAACCCAGATAAACTTTCCACAGCACTAAAGCAACACCATCTTTTTATTTGTAAAATAAAGACATTTTTAAAATAAAATCTGTGACACCACTGATCCCAAACCCTGCCATTTCCATAGCCATAGTCTGAGCAAAAGTGCACTTCGAGGGTGAACTACCCCACTTTATAAGACAGCAGCTTAGACAAGCAAATCAAGTGATGTAACTCAGGTCAGTCTCTCAGTGTCACAGCCTCGATGCAGGTATACTGACTCCAGGCCCCTCTTCTGGGCTCCCACCATTCACCATCACACTATTTAAACCAGACACAAAGTCATGCTGATTCTGTGAAGGCATCCAGACAGAGCAACTGCAACATTTTCCAAAGACAAAATCATAGAGTGTAGTGAAAGGGATATTGTATTGACTTTTTGCATTGCTAACAAGGGATTTGCTAGCACACAGGCTATGTTTGTTCAACCAGAGTTGAAAAGAAAACCAGAATCATATGAAACATCCCTCTAATCCATGAGCCCAGTGAACAGGATGGCCCCGGCTATTGTGTCAGTACATACGGCTTGGGGTCCTTAATCCTTCAAATTATTGGCATGGTGCACTTGTTCTGTGACAGCTCTTTCAGATCTTTTCCCATCTCTATTGTTTTGTTTTCTGCTTGAGTAAATAGTAGGGCAAAAGTGAGACACATTTGTTTCTGCTGTCAGGATGAATGGCCTGGATCTTCACCACCCTGCTTTTTCTGTCGACATTGTATCTTGGCTAATGCACATGGGCTACCATCAAGGAAGGAGTCCTCTCCCATTTAGTCTTGTATGAAAAGTGCAGAGTGGAAATGATGGCATGAAGTACAAAGCTGTCGAGGATGAGGGCCAAAAATACAGAAAAAAAATTAAAAGCCAGAATCCACCTTATTTACATCACAGACCACCATTCATATCCATGGTGAGCAAATGCAACGTGAACAAATTGCCTCCATTTTACAAATGGAGATACTAAGGCAGAAAGTGGCAGTATGACCATGGTCACCCCACAAACCAGTGGCAGAGCAGAGAAGAGATCCCAGGCTTTCTTAGTCCTAATTTCATCATGTATCCGCTAGGCAGCACTGCCTTGTTTTTGCATCAGAATCATTACAAATTATTAAACCAGGATTATGGTTATTTATATCACCTTTGCACAGACAAACAAAGGAAGCAGAGAAACTACACTGTGGAAAGGTTCAGCTCTGAAGTGATCTTGAACAGCTCAGGGATTTTGTGTCACAGTTTTCAACCTTGGCTGTGGTAAATGCTGCAGGCTCCCAGCTGATATGGGAGGGGTCAAGACAGCATTGTCTTCTGGAAATCCTTTACAAAAAAGATTTGCACTCATTCAGTAAGCAGCCTTTATTTGTCCTCAAAAGACTCTTAGTTACTTTTAAACCATTTTAGAGTCTGTAGAGAGTCCAACTACCTTTATTCTTCATAATATAAATGGAATCACTGTAAAGAACTATGATTCTTGTTGGTATTGATAGTAAAAAGGGAAGAAAGCAGCATTCTGTTTGTGCTTGCTCTAGAGCCTCACTGGAGAGATAGGGCAAAGATAACCTTGGCATCTGTTGTTATCCGAATCCCAGGAGGAATGAGGGCTCTGAATGCTGGTTTAACGCTTCTCTTGCTGGGAACTATGTAAAGGGAACAAGCAGGCTCTGCAAACCAAGGCAGTTTTCTTCTGAGCAGAGATAAAGTTTGACTTTTCCTTCTCTGTCTTCCACCATCACGTTCTATTCCTTCTCTCTGTCTGGTAGACAGGGTGGTATGGAGGAGGATGTATAGACGTAATCATTCAGAGACCTGGCTCTGTTTCCAGCTTTGCCACTACTGCATGCAGCCCCATACAAAACACTTGCCCACTCTATCACATTGCCCGTATTGCCAGCCCCTTCAATTCAAGAAGGGGCTGCCACACATACCAGTGTCCACAGACATGTTCCCTGTCCCTAATGCAGAAAGTCAAGAAAGTTTTTATTTGTCTGACTCTATTGCAGACCATATGTGCAAGAAATCCATGCTTCCTCAAAGGGAGCGTCTTGCTGTGCAGTTGTGACAGTGTGTGGGCATATGTTTCTGCCTGGCCTAATTAATCATTAAACCATTTCAACAACTGATTCTTCTTTGGCAGGTTATGCAGGGTCATTCATATCTATTAATACATACACACTCATATACACATGTACACACAGAGAACATAAAGTCATCTTTGTTAGTTAAACACAGCTCATCATTTTAACAGGTAATGTTGTATTCCCTGAAAGATACAGATAATGCTTAGAATAAGGTTTTCCATCCAATAGTAATAATTTATGAACCTGAAATGCTTTCCATAAATGCATTATAATGGTTACTTCGACTTTTTTTTGTGAAGAATAGTTCTGACAACAGACTAGAATGTTTATGAGCAAATAATAACAACAACAACAACAACATTAAAGGGGTACAAACAGAGTCCAAGTGCATTTCAGGTTTTGTTTGAGCAATTCTAAACATATTTTTTCTTTCACTGATAGGTTCTCATCTCTATTCAGAATTCATAGGGACATCCCATCCTAAAGAGGGATCAGATCTGACCTAGGGAACAACAAGCTTCATCAGTAGGGAGACTTCTCCCATCTATCTCTACAGGTAGCAAAATACCTTTATCTAGTTGGAAACTTAAGCTGGCGCAATGCATATAGTGTGCCAGATCTCAAAAGTAAATAGTGAGGAAAATGCTAAGCAATCAATAAAACTATGCAATGTCCATGACTAGCTGTAAAAATATCTTCCTCAGATTGGCTGCCTTTCCTGTGATCCCCCTTTCCAAGATCTGATATTATTCCTACCTTAAAAGAGCTGAAATAGTCTGTGGCTCAGGACAATTTCTTCCCTTCCACTCACAGAAGAATTGAGAGGGCTCTTCTGCCCATTCTTGCCCCATCCACCCTGGGAAAAGAGTGTGAAGAAATGAAAAAGCTTTAAAAACCTGTATGAGAAGGTGAGCTGTGTTGGGGGCAGATTTTAAAAGTGAAATTGCTGAAAGAATGTAAGTTTAGAGACAGATTTAACTGTTTACATGGACAAATGGAAGAGCAAAAGTATAGGTGATGATAGATTTTTTCCTTCATTCAGAACTATTTAAGGCTGATGCTTTGGATGAAATACCAATCCAGTTTCTGTAGCCTAATTTTTAATTTTAAATGCAAATTGAACTGAACAGATCTGGAAAAATTCTGATATTTCTTTTAGTATTTCTGCCTTCTTTGCATTTCTTTATATCTGTTTTTAACCAAAAGATATGTAAAGAAACAACCTGAGAGATGTGCTGAATCTAAACATCTTTGGAAATTAATAAAGCAAGAGAACCTAAGCTTGTAATACTTTAGACTGAGGCCCATCACCAAATCTCTGACCTGTGGATTCTTACTCAGCACCATTGGCAGCCAGGTTTATTTCTCAGTATTTTCACTTGTAAAACTGAAGTCTTGAAAGCAATTTGGGAGAGTAACAAAGCACTTATTCTCTGCTGGGATTGAATTTGCTTTCTGTCTGTATTTCTGTCAACTATGAAGGAATTTTTATCTATCCTCAGCAAGCCTAAAACATTTGCAGTGTGAAGGAACTGAGCACAGCAACATTAAACAGAAACAGAGACACAGAAACAAAACCAGAAACAAAGCTAAGGTTGAGAAAAAAATAGCATTAGGAAAATCAGATTCCTTCATCTCTCCTTCATCATAGAGATTTAAGCTTATACAGAACATTAGACCTAAGTTCAGATCTATCTTGCATAAATAATCATAATAAATAGTGGTAAACTTAACACTCAAATTTTGAAATAATAATAGTCATCATCATCATCATAATCTTGCTTTCCATTAAAGGCTCTAAAGGCATTTTGGGAGCACCACTGAACTAATTTTCACAGTCCAGCTATTGCACAGACAGATTTTTTTTCAAATTTCTTTTCATCAAAGAATAAAGTAATATGGTGTGAGTACTCCCCCCCTCCGCCTTAAAATTTAAGCTAAACTAACCTGGAAACCTTCACTCAAAAGCCCAACTCAAAACATCTTCTAGGGGACTTGTTTAGAGCTGCAGAGTCCTTCTCCATTCCCAAACTCCCAAAATACTCCATTTCCCACCAGGGCAGCCTCTTACCCTAATGGGTGGACATTTAACACGAAACCTGTATAATGCCAGGGACAGAGTAAAGTAGTAACTCCAGGTATCTGTCCTTTGACCAATCTACTTGAAGCTGGGTATGTTAACTCCTGCTGAGTCCCAGGCCATCATGGGTAGCCTGCTTTCAGTACCCAGTTTAGTTCTAGGCCTTTGTATTCTTCATGTCAGGTTTAAGTGTAATGCCTTGTTGACTCATCCCCTTTCTCCTTCAATTCCCAAAACTATCAATGTAATCCACACTCTGAAAATCAGGATTTCTAGTCTTCTAAGCAGCCACCATCCCACTGAGGTAACAAGTGCTGTTCACAAACCTTAGACATGGACTTGCTTCCCAACAGCTGATCTACCAAGTGGCTTAAGCAAAGATACCAGTATTAAAGTCCTAGGACAGAGCACCCATCCCGCTCAGCTGCCCCTTTGACAGGATGCTTAATTCCAATTAAGGGGCAAAAAGGAAAACTGGGGGCAGTACTGTTTTGAAAATTATCACAACTAGTCGACCAAAACTCTTGAGTCCTCACATTTGTGTTCTGCTGCACAGTCTGCCTATCTCAGTCTGAGGCTTAAAACTGATGAGTGAGAAGTAAGCTGTGTATATGGAATCCCTAATGTTCTGAAATGTTTAGATAATATCAAGTCATTGTGCTAGCATTTGTTTGAAATAAACATATACAAATTACAGAGAGTTACTGAAAGACATACCTGAGTCATTGGGCTTTCACTGTTACTTGTTTACTGAATAACCTGCTCCACTCTGGGAGTGTCAGTGCTTTATATTGTAAACACAAGGGATCAAAGAGCCACACCTTTATGACATATACCTTATAAATAGACCCTTAGAAATACTTCTGTTTAATTTGGGATACCCTTAATGACCAAGCTGGGAGTCAACTTTCCTCTGTATCTTTCAAAGCAGTTTCAGGTGGAAAGCAAAGCTCATTATTTCTCAGAAAATTAAATGACTGGCACACAGTCTCATACCAAGCCACGGATCAGGGACAGAAATCCCGCTGTTCTGACTCCCAGTCTGAGGTCCTGTGCACCAAACGCTCCATCACAGGACACTGACTGCAAGGTGTAATCATTTCTTTTAACACAAATGAAGACTTTTTTTGTATTCCAGAATAGAAATCTGTCCTTTCATACCTACGAATTACCCTGAAAACTCCCTTCATTATCTCCAAGCCATTAAAATAATCACAGTTTTATTTTGCAGTCCCAGCACTTCCATTAGTTGCTAAACTAGTGCTTTCCTTTGGGATTACACAGTATTTTAGGAAACCTATCTGTACAAAAGCCTTTGTCTGAGAATGTTTATCAATAGAAACCATATCTATGACAAATAAATCAATAAACGTTTAAAACAGGTAATATGGTACAGCTGAAGGAGGGAGATACAGAGCTTCCACGTAAGGATTATGAATATGAAACCCCATTGGGTTAAATAGTGACATAGATTGCTATTACTGGGGTATTTCAGTGGTGGGTTTGGAATATTGGCTTTGTGCTCAGACTGTTTCGAGACCATTCCTAACAAATAAGCAGCTTCCTTATTTAGTTGGCACCTTGCTTAACTGACCTTGATGGGATGGACAAAGGAAAAGAGACTGAGTATCATTTAGCACACACACTCCAGAAGCAACGAGAGGATAACAACATTGGGGACTACTGGGCAAAGCCTGGGGGTAGTGATTTAGATGCTGGACTACAGTGATCAATCTCCTGTGCCAAATCAGTCTGATTGCCATTATTAACCAGAAGCTTGGGGACAGATTTTTATCTTCTGCATATTAACTAAGGGAATATATGCAAATGTAACAAGCATTAAAACCATCAGTCATACAGCTTGACTTAATAAATATATTTGGATATGGCATCAGGACCACTCCTGCTTTACTGGCTGTAGCAACCATTTTAAGAACACTGCCATGTGCCATTTTATTGCACAAGGAGTATACTCTGTTTTTTTCTTCAACAAGAACTTTACTGTGATTGATATAAGGACACATTCGCTAGCAATTTTGATAGTCAGACACAGTCACAGCCCAAGGTATGGACAAATATAAGCCTGCCAGGTACATTCTTGTTTGAAAACCCACATATGTATGTATGTATGCACATATGTATATTCTTGTTCCCATGCCACACAATGGATTATGTGAAAATCGTTACACTTTGTGAACATCATCTTCTGGTGATGCTCAAAGCTACACAGATTAAAGAAATTGCTCTGCCTTCCACTGAGCATTTAATTTGCCTGAATGTTAGGTGTTATGATAAACAGATTGTAATGAATGTGGTCTTGGAAAATTTAATCCATTTCTCTGTTATTTCATTGCAGCTTGAGTCTGTAAAAGGTGCTCAGTGGCTATGGAAAATTAACTGCATATAGTAAAGAAAGACTATCACTAGCTTCCTAGTGCTTAAAAAAAAAAAAAGAGACACACATCCCTTCATGAGTTGGGTACATCAACAGTCATCCCATGCCTTCACTGACTAGGCAAATATAGTCTTTGGCAGGAGGACAACAGTGCAATAGAGACTACTGCAGTAGAATCAGAAAGAGGTCATATTGTATATGGTTTGCAGAAAATGTCAGATGTTAACTTAATTTGAATGCACTTTTTGTGTTAATAGAAATTACTAGACTAGATGGTAATGGTCTAGAGAAAGATGTTTTAAAAGGACTATTGTCAATGACACAAACCCTGCTACATTGGATTTTATGAGATTAACCTTCAAAGGTTCATAGAAGAAATGCAATGCAAAAGGATCACCTTGGCAAAAGGAATGGTGATCTGATGGCTACTCTGGAGAGTAACTTTCAACCTCAAGGTACAACTCCTGCCACTGATGCCAGCATTTTTGATGGAGCAATATTTGTGAACAGGTTGAAACCTGATGCTAGCAACACACTTAATGATTATGCTCTGAAATGTTTTGTCATACCTTTGAGTCACAGCAGCAGGATTGTAGGCTGAGCTGTTTGTGCTGCCAAAAGTCTCAAGGCTCAGACTAGAAGCAGGAAAGGAGAGAGAGTCAAAAGGTTTTCCAAACCTCTAGCACCAAGCTAGCAACAACTCTGGCCCAACACATTTCATGAGCTACATGCTGAACAGGGCCCTGATGGGTTTATGCACATGATATTGGCACCTGAGTTTCCTTCACCCTCAGAAGATGGATGGATTGAGAGTACACTGAGAAAGGCCTCTCCAAAAGTAAGTGTTTGGCAACACTAAACTGCACTTCCCCGGGGGCCTCAATGGGGCATGCACTGAAGATTGGGAGACTTTATCGCTTCCTTATTCATTTTATGCTGCACACTTCTGTAAATTTGTTTTTCTAGCATTGCTAAATGTTTATAAATCTGTGTGTATTCCTGGAACACAACAATGTCTTCTTACATACACCAATCTGGGTTACTACTATTAGGAAAAAGAAAGAAAAGTCAACTTATCATATAGCAAAATTGCATTGGTGACATGCCACACAACATGTTAATTCTAGTATTTTTACACAAACTTAATCCACTACAATCCATTGCTTTAACTTTTAGGAACCCTTAGACAGGACTATAAGCATACGAAAATAAAAAGTAACTGGGATGTGTTAACAGGATAAATCGTCAGTATTGGGAAAACACCAGGACTCAGATTTTAGGCAAGCCACCACTGGCACCATGGAAAAGTCTAGCAGAAACTTCAGATTTTAATGTTTTTACTAGCTGACATCCTAAAACTGTCACAAACTTCAGGCTTCATCATGAAACCCAGAACTTTTCATAAGTTCTGGGTTTTTTCTTTATTGTGCTCAGACAGAGTAATTACAGGAGGGGCCTATAAAAATCCAGTGTCACTTTGAATCTTGCTAAACTCTTGGCCTCAATGACATTCATCAACAGTAAGTTCCACTCCTTAATTACATGCTGTGTGAAAAAATATTTCCTTTATTACTACATCACATTTCTTTGCGTTTAGTTGTTGTTCCATCTTTGCTGCAGCAGCCAGACACATTACAAACCTAGAAGAACCATACAATTACACAACTTGGATGTTGGAACCAACTGAACAGCTCAAAGCAGCTACACATTATTTATACACATCCTGGAAAGTGCAAATAGATTTATATCACTGATATGAAGCATATTTTATTTAAAGAACAATAGACCAAATCCCTGTCTTGTGAAACTCCAATTAAACTTATGTGGTGAACCTCAAGCTGGATACATATTAAAATAGATTCCTAGGGATGTATTATCAACAGAGATCTGACCTGATCTCCCTTTAAAATAAATCACCATATAATCAGTTTCTGTACAAAAACAAAAGTCAGTGTTCCCCCTTTCTCGCCCTCTGACTGTAAAAAGCAGCTCTGTATTAAATTAACAGGCCCCTTTGACTTCTCAGCCTTCGGAGGTTGTGTCTGTGTGTGGTCTGTTCACTCTGTAAAGTATGACCAGCAACTCATGTGTGTCCGCCACATTTGCTCAATAGCCACGAGTGGCCCAGAGTATCGGCTGCAAAATGAGGCACACATGGCAATGATTAATGGGGGCTGAGAAGTAAATGAACTGCCCAAGTCGTGGGGGGAGCTTTGAAAGAGGCACAGAATGGAGAAGAACAAAACATCCCTCGAGTTTGATAATGCATTCACAACTAAGTGTAAATGAAGAGATAGTGCCTACTCTTAGAAGCAAGAAAAGACAAATTAGACAAACACATTATGACCAGGATTTATAACGCAATAAAAATGAAGACTATCATATCTGGAAAGATCATAATAAAAGCATCAGCTTCCCAGCAGTTCTCAAACTGGCAGCAGGGCTACTAGACTATTAAAGAGAGCTTCAAACAGCAGTTGATAAAGAAATAAGGGGAGAGTAAGAAAAACAGTATCCCTTATGTTAACCTATAGAGTTCTATGATGTTACTTTGCAGATTGCATCTTTCACCTACAAATATCTACAAATTGTATGTGCGATATATGTACAAGAACACAGAGCTGTGCACAGAAATACACACTGTGATATGAATGTCATAACTGACAAGATAAGTAGGATTCAGGCTTACTTTTGTGTTAATAGTTGAGAACTGGCACTTTCTCCAGGGTTAGACTGGAGGGCTCTAGAGTTGCTCAAGATGCCAGCAGCTTTATGAGGAAAATATAGGACAAAAGAATATATTAGCCTAGGCCAAAAGGCTGGGGATCAGCAGTCTTCAAGTTGTCTTGACCATGGCCTTCTTCCTCCTGCCATGCCCCTTTTCCATTTATTGGCAAGTGTTATGTTTATCTGTGTGTGTGTATGGATGGGGGAAAAGATGAGTTTTCACATCTGCTGAGTTTGCTTGCCATGCCACTAGCAGTGCAGTGCAGCCCAGCCCTACGGCACTGCCATGCCACCCAGCCGCCTCAGTCTGCAGAAAAAAAAATGGGAACCGGAAAGCAGCAATCAGTCCTATGGCCTTTACTCCAGGGACCATTAAGTGCTGCTGACCAGTCTCTGGGCTCCCTCAAAACAGAAGGAAATGTTCTTAAAATATCTCTCCTTTCTTATGTCTGATCGGACCAAGTACAAAACACGGGGTAATTTCCTGTTGATTCCACAATTTTCTCTGGGATGGGAGCACAAGGCACCATTCGATCCCTCATCTTGTCCAATGCACAGATGGGTCTCAGAAGAGATGGAATCATAAACCTTTCTGAAGCAGGCTGCTTTCTGAAGGAGCAAAACTACAAATAACCTAAAACAAGCAAGCAAGCAAGCTTTCACACAACTTGGGTTTCCACTTTTTTCCTGCCTGAAAATCTCTATAGATCACAGCAACATGTATGAGTAATATATATTACAGGTAAGCTTCTCAATACATCACAGCCTACACCACTTCACTGTCTCTGCTAGTGGCTGTGTTAAGAAGGATGAGGCTATCCTGTCCCAGATTTTGAGGCATTCAGTTCCAGAGTTTGAGTGTATTTCATCCACCTTGTGCAGCTTTCCTAATGCTTAGCTGAGAAAGAGGCTTTGATTCATCTGGCCATGAGCATCAGTCAATTCAGATAGGGAAGATGATAGGATATTATAAAAAAACAGTCAAAGGAAATGGCAGAAGTAATACCTGCTTTCTAATTTTTTTTTTACTAACATTTGCAATTACCTGTATGTTTTTAGCTCTTTGGCTCCTTCAACATATTCAAACATTTGTGGTAGTCAATGGTATTTCATTTACCAGTTTTTGAGGTAAGAGGCAAAAGCTGCTTCTTTTCCAGTTAGACATTAGAGGATTACAAGGATGTCGTGAGGTTATGCAGGGAGAAAATTAGAAGGGCCAAAGCCCAACTAGAGCTTAATCTGGCTACCGCTGTAAAAGACAATTAAAAATGTTTCTATAAATACCTTCACAACAAAAGGAGGGCTAAGGAGAATCTCCATCCTTTATTGGATGTGGGGGGAAACATAGTGACAAAGGATGAGGAAAAGGCTGAGGTACTTAATGCCTTCTTTGCCTCAGTCTTTAATAGTAAGACCAGTTGTTCTCTGGGTACCCAGCCCCCTGAACTGGAAAACAGGGACGGGGAGCAGAATGAAGCCCCCATAATCCAAGAGGAAATGGTTAGCGACCTGCTACACCACTTAGACACACACAAGTCTATGGGGCCGGATGGGATCCACCAAAGGATCCCACCGAGGGAGCTGGCAGAAGTGCTCACCAAGCCACTTTCAATCCTTTATCAGCAGTCCTGGCTAACCGGGGAGGTCCCAGTTGACTGGAAGTTAGCAAATGTGACGCCCATCTACAAGAAGGGAYGKAAGGAAGATCCGGGGAACTACATGCCTGTCAGTCTGACCTTGGTGCTGGGGAAGGTTATGGAGCAGATCATTTTGAGTGCTATCACGTGGCGCGTACGGGACAACCAGGTGATCAGGCCCAGACAGCATAGGTTTATGAAAGGCAGGTCCTGCTTGACTAACCTGGTCTCCTTCTATGACAAGGTGACCCGCTTAGTGGATGAGGGAAAGGCTGTGGATGTTGTCTACCCAGACTTTAGTAAAGCCTTTGACACCGTTTCCCACAGCACTCTCCTGGAGAAACTGGCTGCTCATGGCCTGGATGGGTATACTTTTCGCTGGGAAAAATCTGGCTGGATGGCTGGGCCCAGAGAGTTGTGGCGAATGGAGTTAAATCCAGTTGGCAGACGGTCACAAGTGGTGTTCCCCAGGGCTCAGTATTGGGGCCAGTTCTGTTCAATATCTTTACCAATGATCTGCACAAGGGGATCAAGGCACCCTCAGTAAGTTTGCAGATGACACCAAGTTGGGCGGGAGTGTTGATCTGCTTGAGGGTAGGAAGGCTCTGCAGAGGGACCTGGACAGGCTGGATCGATGGGCTGAGGCCAACTGCATGAGGTTCAACAAGGCYAAGTGCCGGGTCCTGCACTTGGGTCACAACAACCCCATGCAACGCTACAGGCTTGGGGAAGAGTGGCTGGAAAGCTGCCTGGCGGAAAAGGACCTGGGGGTGCTGGTTGACAGCTGGCTGAATATGAGCCGGCAGCGTGCCCAGGTGGCCAAGAAGGCCAATGGCATCCTGGCCTGTATCAGAAATGGTGTGGCCAGCAGGACTAGGGAAGTGATTGACCTTGAATACTGTGTTCAGTTTCGGGCCCCTCACTACAAGAACAACATTGAGGTGCTGGAGCGTGTCCAGAGAAGGGCAACGAAGCTGGTGAAGGGTCTGGAGAACAAGTCTTGTGAGGAGTGGCTGAGGGAACTGGGGTTGTTTAGCCTGGAGAAAAGGAGGCTCAGGGCAGACCTTATCGCTCCCTACAACTACCTGAAAGGAGGTTGCAGCGAGGTGGGTGTTGGTCTCTTCTCCCAAGTAACAAGCCATAGGACAAGAGGAAATGGCCTCGAGTTGCACCAGGGGAGGTTTAGAGTGGATATTAGGAAAAATTTCTTCACCGAAAGGGTTGTCAAGCATTGGAACAGGCTGCCCAGGGAAGTGGTTGAGTCACCACTCACAAAGACGTGTAGATGTGGCACTTAGGGACATGGTTTAGTGGTGGACTTGGCCGTGCTAGGTTAACGGTTGGACTCGATGATCTTAAAGGTCTTTTCCAACCTAAATGATTCTACGATTCTATGATTATTCATTGCCTCTTAGCCAGGATAGACTGCAATCACTCTAGTGAAATACACTCTGGTGAAAGACCACTCTGAAATTGTAACTAATGGAGAACAGTGCTGCATGGGGGTTATATTTTCATTAGTTTGAGTACTACTTCCTTCTCTTTGTGACAACGTTGCTTTCATACTGACTGAAATGGCTCAGGAGGGCAGTGCCCAGATATAAACATGGGACAGGGTATTCTCAGAAAAGAGACTCCCCAGGCTGAGACCCATCAGTCTCCCTAGTTACCAGCAGAACAGATGCACATTGGCTTCTGGGGCACAGTACAGGTTTGGTCTAATCTGACAAGGGAGTGGTCTGAGTGACAGAGAAAAAAAGTGGGAAGCTCTGGGTGACAGGGTAAAAAGCACTGTCAGAAGCTGAAGCCCAGTGGAAATAGTTGTATTTACTTACTGACTTGTCCATTGTGCAGAGCTCTGAACAGATAATTTTAAAAACTCATGTACATTATTTTTGAAAGAATTATCCAAATTATTCAAAGCATGAATTAGTACTACCAGATATCTCTCATCCAAGTACCACCTGGATTGCATTTATTAGTTAAATCTGAGTCTGATGCCACAGACATAATGTTGTAATGCCTGGGACAATGGATGGAACAGCGGTATATACTACATACTTGTTTATATACTCTAAGGTCATTGCTAGGGTAATGAAACATTCATATGCTGCTCTCTGGTTCTGTGACAAGAGCAGAGCTCCTTTAGTGAATTATGATATTGTATTAATTCATTCCAGGTCCAGCTATTAGCCAGCACAGCTACAGTTCCATTTTGATGTTCTGAGGTTTGCACATGTAATAAATCGCTGTGGCAGCACAGGGATTTATGTGAGCAATTCCTCATACACTTATACAAATTCGTACACCTATCAAAGGCTGTCTTGTTTTGCAGCTCACTTCAGACACCACCTGCAAAAGCTTGCTAAGTTTCAGGATCTGACATGTTCATTGGGTCAATTTATGCAACAAGAGAGATTCAGTAGGACCAAAGATTCACAGGACCTTTTGGAGAAATGCTTAACATGGAGACTCTTATTGTTACCTCCTTGTTCGCCCTTTACAGCCCCAAACACATTCAGTACACTCATGTACTGAAATCAGAGTTACAGTAATCTATGCATCTTGACTGTCCCCACATTTTAAGGCGGTCACCATGTCCCAATTACACCGGCATGGCAGTTTCAAGCAAGCGGAAGAACCAAACACATATTCAGCAAAGCTGATACACAGAAGAAAGAAATTCCTCCTGGCCTGGAGTTATGCTGAACAAAAGGGACAGGACAGGATTTTCAGAGAAGCTCAGGGTGCTGGACATCCAAATCCCATTAAAAATTGGCTAAGTGACTTCATCTTCTTTAAAAATACTAGCTGTAATTATTCAAAGAACACATCAGTTAATACATTTGGATGTCATGACTCTGGTTTATAAAAATAGGAGCCTAAATCAGGCTCCTGAACCCATACTGAGGCATTGAAGTAAGCGTCCTGGTTTGCAAAAGTGCTGAATACCAGCCACTCCCACTGACTCACCGAATGTGCTCAGCACCTTGCTAGCAAATCAGGCTCAAATTAGAGCACTGACACGAAGCTATTAATCAGCCAAGTCTCAAACCAAAAACAGTTCATCAGGGGAAGCAAGAAATGGAGAAAAATTAAGACTACACGGAAGACTAAGAGATTGCTCTGCAAAGGCAGCTTTAGATTGTTCCAGGAGATTTTCCTTTAGAAGTTTGACATTATTAATGCATGTAACATAAAACAGTTCCACAAACAGAAGCTCTTTGCTTGAGTCTGCTCCGACAACAATAACACCAGTTTCATATAGTGCACAAGGCATCCCCAGAGACTTGCACTAAATCATGTGGACAAGAAAATCAAGACAGAAACCATGCAGAAGAGCTTTGGAAAATACATCAAAAAGGCTAGGCTGATTCTCCAGCACAGCTCTATGCATAAATAAGCCAGCTGTCTCCAAAGTCATCTCGGATTGCTGCTATGGCATGTGAAAATGTAGAAAGGCAGGATGGGGGCAATGTAGACATTACGTGTCATCTATGGCTATGAAAAAGAAATAATCTTCACTTAACAGCTTGGGAATTCTGTCCTAACTACGTCAGCACTACTATTGCTTCAGTGATGGCAGGATTGGGCCCCTGTTGTTGAATATAGCATGTTCCTCTAAAATGTTTGAACTACAACTAAATTAATTTTATGCTTACTAGACACAGGTTTACCCAAACAATGTATTTTCTGATTTATATAACAAGTTTTCTTTACAGAAATTTATGTGCTTCCCACTTACATATTTTCCTACTGTCGTGGTTTAACCCCAGCCAGCAACCAAGCACCACACAGCCACTTGCTCACTCCCCCAGCAGCAGGATAGGGGAGAGAATTGGAAGAGTAAAAGTGAGAAAACTCGTGGGTTGAGATAAAGACAGTTTAATAGAACAGAAAAGGAAGGGAAAAATAATAATAATAATAATAATAATAATGATGATGATAGAATATACAAAATAAGTGATGCACAATACCATTGCTCACCACCCGCCGACCGATGCCCAGCCAGTCCCTGAGCAGCGATCGCTGTTCCCCAGCCAACTCCCCCCAGTTTATATACTGAGCATGATGTCATATGGTATGGAATACCCCATTGGCCAGTTGGGTTAGCTGTCCTGGCTATGCTCCCTCTCAGCTTCTTGTGCACCTGACAGAGCATAGGAAGCTAAAAAGTCCTTAACTAGTGTAAACATTACTTAGCAACAACTAAAACATCAGTGTGTTATCAACATTATTCTCATACTAAATCCAAACCACAGCACTATACCAGCTACTACAAAGAAAACTAACTCTATCCCAGCCAAAACCAGGACACCTACCTAGCCCTAATATAGTTTTATAAAAGGGTGAATGTTTGGCCCCTTTCCAGAGACACATGCCAAGCATAAAGCTTTCCTAATGTGTCCTTTGAGAAGTCTCTGGGACAGAGGAGTCCCACATGGGACAGATCTACCAGAAAGATCTCTGTCACACCATGCCCCGTTCTCAGCCACCAGTGCTGGGGGGTTAGCCATATGAAAGAGAATATGTCCAAAAATGTCAAAGCTCTGATGCACCCTGAGAGCTGTGAAACAAGAAAATTCAGAAAAGCTTCAAGGTTACCCTGAGTTAGATGGAGGCTTGTCTAGCTTTGAAGTTTGTGAGTGATTTAAGTCACCAAAATCCTTCCAGTCTTTGCCTGGATCAGTGATTCTGGCCTACGTATTTTGGTAGATATGTCCTCCTCTGTAATTATATTTGATACAATCTTGTTTTGACAAATATGCACTTCAAACATATTATTATTATTTCTCAACATATTTTTTGCAAAGCTCTACATTCATTTTGCACCTTATATTCATTATTTTACGCAGTTCCCACCCCAGACTCTTTGCACTCCATGTTCCAAGATAAGAAATTGAGTGACTAAGGGAAAAATGTGTGAAAGAAGGTGGCATGAATAACAATGAAGATGGGTGTGCTCACATAAATCAGCCGTCACTATGGTCACAGATGGCCTCCAGCTTCAAGACTGCCAGGTGACAGTGATTTGTAGGCAGTGCAGCAAAGACAGGCCTTGAAGAGGCTTTTGGAGGACAGTTAGGGGGTAGCTGAAGTTTGGCAGAGGAGTTCCTCCCATTTACAAGAGAAGGTGCCTGAGTGGAAAAATGCAGACAAATAAGGAGATAAATATCAGTGGAATAAATCAGAGGCACAGGAAATCAGGTATTGCATTAAACAGCRGATGAAGTCTTAGCAATGAAAAAGAAACTGCTCCTTTGGCTTTGTTGCAAGGACCAAAGCTGGTATTTTTTCTAATGAAACATGATTTTTGGTTTGGTTTTAAGTGTCCGGTTTATACTACCTTAACAAGCTTGTTGGTTTTTTTCCACTTGGAGAAATAATGAACACCCACATTCTGAAAATAGTAAGAACTTTCACTGGAAGAGTGCAAAAGGCTGAGTGTATTAGTATATTGTTAAGAAACAAGCTGCACAGGAAATCGATCTGATACAACAGAATTTAATACTTTGTATCCCTGCTTAAACTGATAGTATCTTTCATTAATACCATGTTTGAGTAGTTCTTACTGAATCCTAGCTAGCAGTTATGTTACTAGTAAAATCCTTTGGAGCAAGTTTTGCAGGCAAAGGTAATATCTCTTCCTAAATTAACTGATACAGTTGAGAAAAAACAGACAAGCTTCTGGTGATGTCTGCTTCCTAAGTCTTTGACAGAAACACTCCATCATTCCCTGTGGATTTACCTTCTCTGACCCTCTTACACAAACCTTTGAATATGCCATTTAACTTACTAGTAATATAACTATAGAGAATAATACAGTCTTGGGTGAGACATGGACATGTTCCGACTACTTTACTTCTGTATCAAATTTGTTATTGCCAGGAGCTGTTCACTGAAAAAGTTTGTTCCCAAGGACTTACTGTCTGAGGAACCTAAATCTGATGTTCCCAATAAGCATCATTCTAGGACAAATTTGCAAGTCTGGATCCCAGCCTATTTAGTGCCTGACAGAGACCATGCATTTCATTTGCATCTGGAAGTGAGCATGAGGAGGGAGCACTTGCGAAGACCATTCGAGTATTATTGAAGATCTAGCAAATATCAGTGGAGAAAGAGGAGGAAAAAAAAAAACCTTATTCATTGATTTCCTTAGATTTCTAGGAAGGCAAAGAGAAATTTCACACCTTCCTTAGTGTCATGTATTGAGGGCAAGTATCCAAGCAAAAAACATTACCGTTTTAGGAGCCACTCACTGGCTCATTGACTTGTCTTAGTATTACGCTAATCTACAGAACCAGCTCTGTCTTTGCAAGACAAAGATTCTGCTTCTGGGCATGTAGCTGACTTCAGAAAATGACTGTTTAGAGACTGAGTGGAGTGTTACAGTTCAAAGAGAAACTTCAAACAAGCTCACTGTGCTTGAAATATATACACTCTACACCATTACCTAAAAAAAAAAAATCCAACACAAACAACAAACTCAATCAAAGAAGAGAAAGAGTGCCTAACCATTAGTGACTTGGTAAGAAGGACTCTTCCACTAGCAGGTATCTGGTGTTGTTACTTAATGACCAACCCTAACTTCAGCACTTTTAATGCGTGAGATAAGTTATAGATTGTTGCATTGGTCTGTGGCAACTGGGAGGAAGCAGAAGCTCCCCAGGAGGGTGCTGAACCACAGGCTGCTCTCGCATATTCAGGGGACAGAGCAGGAAGGCAGGGGAACGCAGGAGGTACCTGTTCTACTTGGTGTGTCCAAACTGATGCTGAGCACTTCACAAATGCGGTGCAAGGTTCATACACAAGCTGGAWCAAGGCCAAAACTTCTAATGCAATCTATGTATCCATGGAGTTAATCTAAACGTTAGCTACTATTTCCCCTCCCTCAGCTATTTTGAGTTTGTGTCAGACAGGAGTTTGGACGTGGCTAATACTTTTTCCATTTGTAGACTACAAAATCCAGGAATCATTTGAGAGCAAGATTCTCTTACTGGGACCAAAAAGCAGCTAAAGTCACAGTTCATAAGCTCTACAAAATCCTGATCCAAATCTTGCCAAAAGCTTACAAAATTCAAATGCCACTTTCTTGGTCTATCCCTGACAGAAGAGAGGAAACTAAAGCCATCTAAACCAACATGAAGAGCCTTGGCAGACCAGCTCTATTACTTCATGAAAATGTCAGGACATAGCTGTGGAGCATGTGTTTATCCAAAGCTGCTAGGCCATGAAAAGGTGGGGCTGTCACTAGCAGAACTACATTTAGTGGTAGGTGTTATGCAGCATGATGACAGTATCATTTATGTCCTATTTAATGTTTCTAACAACAGATAAGACTACACTAATAATTCATATTTCTGCTCTCTCCTATTCTGTTAATGCTCATCACTAAATCAGAAAATTATGATTAATTTTGAAAGTATTGCTGCTTTATTTCCTAAAATGCATATTTTTAAACCAAATTCTCTGTACATCACCATATTTATACACTACAGTTATTATCCAATGGAAATTTAAATAAAATGGAATTGTCTACTAACAAAATAATTGTGTATGAAGATAATGTACTCTTTTGAATTTGAATGCTAAATGTACTCTACCTTCTGGCTCAGTAAGTTTGTCTTTCTTTGCATCCAAATTAGTATCTCTAATGATATATCAGTGGCCTGAAAACAAACCAAAATTATTCAGTCTCCTCTTTTCCATGAATGATGCTATTTCTGTAAAGACATGAAAATTATCTTGCTGGAGTGTGCAAAGATGCTGGGACAGTTAACGTGGTTTTGGTCAACTTTGACAACACTGATTGGAGTTCTGGTATGTATTCTCCTTTTTGTCAACTCATTAAGTTTAACGTACCCAAAAGTGCTGTCAGCTGAATGTTATGCTATTTAACAGTGTTTGTGAACATACCATGGTATAACTGAAGTATCCCAGTATCAGCATTTTCTTATCAAAGTCTGAAACATGTGCCTTGGCCTCATCTTCTATACCAAACCTCACAGCGCGAACCAATGGCCCAGTACAGAAATAACCATGTCTACCGTAGCACTGGAGCACTGTTAAGGAAAATCTTTAAGAGACTAGAAGCCAGGTGGTATGGATGTTTTCCTTCAAAGCCCTGCAAGCCACAATCTGGGTTTACTTATTTAAGAGAAGCTGTTGCCATTTCTGTTTGACAGAATGTCTTGTTTTCCTGTGTCATATTACCTTTTTTTCCTTACTACTTGAACTGCTGCTACAAGGGAAACATTGATTAAAGGACTTTATTGGGGTGGAAATAAGGGAATACTGAGGTTCTTTTGGGACCCTGTGTAGTCAGCACTTGTGCAGTAATCAGAATAACCACAAGATTTTTGAAGCCTGGGGGCACGTACACTATTTGCTCCCTCCTGCTCCAGTGAGGGAAGATCCTGTAGGTCCTTGGGGCCTGAAAGTACAAGCCCATCTATCTTCCCTGCCCCTATTTCTCAGTACTCATAGTTTTCATGAACCTAAGTAATAATGATCTCAAGAATCCCAAGAGAAAAGTTCAAGCAGTGAATGCTCACTTTTTTCTCCCTATAGTAGAAACAGCCATATAATTGCCAAATAATGGATAGCATCTTAATTGCTTTTATATAAATGACATGTTCTGACTCTTTTCTTTTATCTTTCTTTTTTCCTGTTTCTTTGTRTACCAAAAGGCATGTCTGCTTTCCTCCACTGCCTGGTCTCCTTAGATTGGCTTTTTCATGGTGCTTCTCTGCATAACGGCACTTGCTTTATTCTGACAGAAACAATTTTGTATCTACCTGCAAACTCTCCTAAATGAAATAGTCTTGCGCTCTGCTCCGTGTGATTATTATTTCTGTAAAAATGAGATCTATGCAGTATAGTTGCATTCGCATTTCTGACAAACATTTCTACATACTCTTGCAATTGCATCAAGGCATCTGTGAAGCACTCGGCACAGAGGGATGGCTTTGCCACTTGCCAAGAGGTTTTTCTTTTTTACATCAATAGAGAGGTCTTTTTGCTTTAGAGGGAGAGGGTAATAAGTTTCACACAGTGCAGGGTCAAGTGCACAAGAAGCGAGTGATCTATCACATGTAGGCTTCTTTCTATGTTCTGTTATCAGATATCTCTCTCTCAGAAGTTGCCAATGCTGTAGATCCCTGTTACCAAAACATAAATGCAGGGCTTAGTTCTGCACCTTGAAACTTAGAGCCTCTACAGCATTTCAACTTTCAAATGTTTTCTTGTAATCACAGATAAGGTAAGATTCTGTTAATTATTCTTATTGACAAATGAAGAAGCCCTTGAAGAGACAGGTGACACTTGTTCAAAGCCAGTCAGTAAGTAGCAGAGCTGCAACAAGTATCTCCTGACCTCTGATCATGAACCTCAAAACATGCAGGCTCTGGTTAGTCTGAGCTGCAGGTCAGCATATGCAGGCAGAGTGTAAACTGTAACCAAATGTGATTATAGTTTTATTTTGCAAAAAGCATTACACATAGTGGGCTCTCTTTTTCAACAACTGCGTATCAGGATAATTCAATGGCTGTAGTTTCCAAAAATCAGTGTTGGTGAGTGAGGTCTTTTATAACACTCACAGCTTTCTACAAAGTATTAAAATGAGAGATGTTTATTTAAAGCTGACACTCTGAATGCACAAATCAAGTATCTCAGTGACATAAATGTCAAATAAATTAAATGTGGTGAGGTAGAAACATGTCCTGTAGCATTTTTCACATGACATTAGGAATGCAGTAGCATAGAAGTTAAAAACAGAGCAGTACTATGTAAGGAAAAGCAGTAAGACTAGACAGGATAGCAGCAAATAGAGTAAAAATTGTTTTAAGCGATTGCTGATTGCAGGTGCCCAATTTGAATTTTCTTGGGCCTGTACTTTTATCCTCACAAGTGCTGAGTGTCTGCAGTATGCAGCATTTTTGAAAACGGCTTTTAAGTTATATGGATTTCAATTTAAATATATCAGGGGTGAGGATTCATTCAAATGTTGGCTTTTTTTTTTCCAACTCCAACATCAGTGGAGCCATCTTCAGCAATTTCTGTCATGTATTTATTTAGTTTCTCTGACAAAGAGGAATTAGTAGTTGGAGCTCAACAATACTGTAGTCTCCCTGATTATGTAACTAAAGAGACTTAAAACAAATGAAGGATGGGTTCAGCACAGCTCACATGGAATGGGGAAATGAAGCTGATCTGCCACTGTCTTTTGGGTGACAATACAAAAGGCCCTTCCCTGACTCAACTTCTATCTCTGCATAGTGCTGGTTGAGATTTATTCCTCCTTTCTAATGCTTGGGCAGACGCTTTTTTTTTCTTCCCCTCTCCCCTCTATAGATAGAGCTCAATCTCACACAATATTCTGTTCACAGATTCTTCTGTTTCAAGGCAGCTGCTAAAACATGCTTTAGGAAATAATTTGTTAGCATTTTTTGCTGAAGGCAGCATCAAGAGTCCTGGATGGTGGTGCCACAGTGCAGGGTCTCCTTGTCACATCCTTTATGTCACATCACACAAAGCTGTAGCATAAGGATAATATTGAAGTTTCCCCAGAAATGCCATTTGATCACAAAGCAGAGTGTATGTCTCACATAACCACCTCTTGATTTATGGCAAGTGCTGAGAAAAAGCTAGAAAGCTCCAGTGCTAACCTATTTTCACCTACTCATGTTTAAAATCAATGTTAAAGTTATATATCAAAGGCAAAGTCATCCAGTAACCTATCACCACACACCTCTGTCTCCCAGATGCACACTTTGTTTTCACTCAGATAATTGCTACATAAAGACTGTAACTCTCTCAAATACAATAGGAGTGGAAAAGATAAATACCTAAAATAAAGTCTTGTTTCAGGGGAAGGGTGTTGTTATGCACATGCTTTTATATTCCAAACACCACCTAAAGACTGGACTGTACAGATGAAAGAGTAATTGGTTTTAGCTGTCACATCTCACACACAGCTTCTCACAATAAGCACAAATTTCCTTTAAAAGTAATTGCAATGAAGAGCAGATCAAGCACCAATCTGTTTGCTTTGTGCTGATCCACACTTAGTACAGCACCTAAAGAGAAAAATTGTTCTCCAACTGCTGGTTATGGAGGAAAAAAATGCACTTTGCAAACTTGCATTTGTTACAAGTTTCTGTGAATTTCACAACTTGAATGAGAGCAGTAGTACTTGAATGAACTCTAGCAATCTGTTTCAGAACCAGCAGAGGAAAGAAACTTGTCTCCCAAGTCAGTGCATCACTGGTGTGAAGCTGATGCTGCAGCCTCAGTTCTGGAGGGGAGGCTGCACAGTGAAGGTCAGAGTGCATCTAAGTGGACGGTACTAGTCTGGCAAATTCAGGGTTTTCCTCTTAGCAAATGCTTCTTGTAGCTACTCAAGAGCCTATTAGGTGACTGCTTACCTTTTAGTGCTCCAGCCAACACAGCTGCCACACAGAGAGACCTCCTCTCTGACAGAAATGTCATAGCCCAGTGTCTTCCAGACAAAAAGAACCAAATCCTTAGGGAGTGTAAATCAGCTCTATCCCATTGAAAGCTGTGCCATTTATAAATCCTCTAGGAATCTGTCCACACATAAGCAACTTCAGCAGTAATGAAATTCATAGCATAAATGGCATGAACTTTGCCACTACATTTTATATAATTTTGCCAATGAGCATATCCAATCTCAGCTTAAAATCATCTGAGGCTTTCAAAGCAGTAAATCACTGCAGCGTGAGACTGCTAGCATTGACGAAGAGGTGTCAGCCAAGTCTCTTTTATGGGAATTCCAGAGACCACATCTCTTCCTATTGCAGCATGTCCCAGGAGGCTGCAGAGAATGGCTTTCTCCAGCAAAGATGACCCTGTGTCTGCTCAATAATGATAAGAGTTCAAACCACGGCCAATCTTTCCTGTGTTGCCTTTAGCAACACTGATATCAAAATAGTGTTAGATACTATGGTGATGAGAACACCTGGAGTCCTGGCTAGGCTATTTTAAAAGAGAAACATGGCTTTCTATTTTGCTAGCACAGATACAGCCCAAATAAAGCCTTCAGCAACAATACCTGCCTTTCTTTCAAATGGGCGTGCTGGGAGCTTGCATATACTGTTCCTATGTGCTTCTGCAGCAGTGTTAGCCAAACGTTGCCTCATTCTGTTTAAGCTGTCTGGTTTGGGTAATGGTGCAGTCAGTGTTTCTGTAGCAATCCCATCTGCTCCCTCCCAGTCATGAAGGATCTTACAGATAAGCTAGCAGTAGAGGTGATTCACTGCAGTCCTCCCTCCCACCATCATGTATTGTATTTCCCTGTTGTCACTGGCCTGCAGTCTGGTTTTAGGCAAGTCCCTTTGCCCATGCTCATTTCTCTTCCATAGTTCACAGGACAAAAGATGGGATGAAAATTACTGTCCTAAAGACCTTCAAGTTGGACCAGGCCTCGCACAGCATCTCTCAAATGAAGCCACCAGAAACATTGTGCAAGGCCAGCGCAGTTTCAAGTAACTACTAGTGCTGTCATCAGGACTCCATCCACTGTGCACTTTCTGTAGCCGCATGTGCTGTCACAGCAAAAGTCTGTTTGGAAACCTCTGATCTAGCATGTGTTGATCTGCATTACAAAGTGTTTCATAACAAAAGCTTATAGGAATTAAATACCAGAGAATATGTGGGCATCATATTGCAGTTTACTACCACAATAATTATGTGGCTTGCACTGAGGTTTTACTACTGCTTTCCAAGCAAACTATGAGGAAACATGAAGGAATTTTCTATGCTTAAGTAAATACTGTTCAAGGAACAAGACAACCTCCAGCAGGAAAGGGAACTACTGCAGTATTGGCTGGGACAGAAGCCACAGTGTTTTATTTTATTAAAAGGAATGGAAATTTGGTGATAATTTTTATTCACACGATCTGTATCCAAACACTCATTAAAATGTTGGTTGTTCAAAACACACAATAAAATTGCAACACTTAGCACAACCCATTTCAGTTGCTCTGACCAGTCTTCTAGAATCTGCAGACTTGTTAAAACGTTTTCCAATACACATAAATATTCTATTTTCATTACAGTTATTGTTAACCTAGTATCAAGCCTCTACTAAACATTTCTAAGCCCAAAGATCTGTACCCAAAGAACAAGGATGTAGGGGTACTGCTAGAGGCTTCTCACTTTGAACAAGCCAAACTTACCTCTTGAAGAAACAGCAACTGCTTCTGCATTTAGTTTCTGCCACTAATCTCTCTAATTCTTTGTGAAACATACCCAGTCAATATTATTTATTTTTAATAAAGAGATCACTGGGATTGATGGAAGGAGAGACTAAGGTGAAATACCTATGTAGTGCACATGGATAGCTACTTATGTCACTGTTAGGAGTAAAACGGTCACACAGGATCTAGAGAAGGCAAAGGCAATACATTAAGTAATTGAAAGAGACTGTTTACAGTTAGATGAACTGTTTCAGGAAGAAGTTACAGTTTCATACAGTACTTAGTACTCAGGAGGATAAATCCTTTCTGGGGGACAGTAGAGCATTACTGTCGGAGATGGTACTACTTACAAGGCCCAGAAACCTCACGGTTATGGATTAACTGTGCTAACCAGAGAAGACTGCAAGCCACATACATAGTGCCTAACAGGACGCACAAGAACTATGCACTGAAATCCATGACGGGGGAACAGAAAAGGTATCCTAACACCACTTCTCAGAAATCAGCTGTTCTATATCTAGTGTTATCTTTGAAAGACCCAATTCTGCAGCTGTTACAGCTGCCCTGTGTCTGACACTCTGCACTAAGCAAGCTTAAAACCTAGTGAATCCACTCAGCAGGGGATTTCTCCTGTGAGAGGGAATCCTTTTGTAGCACAGGACAATTACAGCTGTTCCTTCCTCAGCTCCTGCTTTAAGAAATGCAGCTGGGAAAGTTAGCAAGGCCTGGACAGCAACAATTCCGCTGTTCCCAGCTTCTGGAATAACGGGTCAGCAACCATTCACATAACTTTTAGACCAAGGTACAAACTGACAAATTTTGCTGGGACAAGTTTAGCACAGTTTGCCACAAAACTGGGAAACTACTGTGTTCTCTGCACCCCTAACCTTGTCTCCAACCCTATTTCCATCCGCATTCAGCACTTAATTGTAATTGAGAAAACAGTCCTGTAGGATGCAAGTCTTTCAGGGAGCTGGTGTTTCCAATTAATTCAGAACCTCGCTAGATAACATCTGTTCACTGTTACAGTGGCAGGCATAGAGCTCTATGCTCGACTACCATTTCAAATGCATATGCCAAGATCTTCTGCAGAAGGGAAGCAGAACATGATTAAAACTCTCATGAATTTTTTCTAAAATTGGAAGACCCATTTCAAACCCTGTAGATAAGCATTTGTAGATATGCCTGTACAAAGAGAAGCCCTGTTACCTTAGGCTGGATGACACTCAAAACAAAAAGGCTTGCCCTATTTCTATTAAATAGTCAAAATGATAGGCAGAGGATTTTGGTAATGTTTTTAAAGATGCATTTACAGCAATAGGGAACACACTGCAGTCTTCTGTACTCCTTAGCTTCTGCCCGTCACTCCAATATGAATATTCAACACCTGCCCTTAACCGAAGCAGGTTGTGGGGCTTTGTTCAATTTGAGTTTTCTTAGTTCTCTTGACTTGGATCCAACTGCTTAGGAAGTACTGGAGTAGTCAGACAGCAATTCAAGAAGGGCATTTGAGAAGACGGGGCTTAAGTCTCATTAAAGTCAACAGATCCAAGCACCTGGGCTGTTGCAGCTTTGCTTATCAGCATTCATTCAAGAAACTATACAAGCAATACATTTAGGCACACCAGAGTTCCTGGTGCAGCATTCTAGTCATGCTCCTGGAGCACACAACTGGAAGTCTAGCAAAATTATACTTTTCAGACAGCAAAATTAGATTATTTGGAACTCCAAGACTCTGCAAATTAGGGCTGCTGGTATCCATCCATCTAGCTTAGCTCTCTTAAGTAGTAATTTTCCTTCCACTTTCTTCTCTTACATTGCCTGCATGCAGAAAAAGCCCTGTGCAGGATTCTGCCAAGAGCACAAGCAAAACACTAGACAGGACAAGATACATAAGACAAGAAAATTCAAGAATTTGACTTTTTAAAAAGTGTTTTCAGCTAAGGTGTGGATTAGCCCTTCTTTGACTTAATCAGCCTTTCCATGGTGGCTATGGCAGTCACACTCCAGCAGATTTAAGACAACACATGAGGAAAAGAGAACAAATTCACTTGTAAAGGAACTCCACTAGTGTCTGATATTATTCTAGGTGTGAATTAGCCTAAGTAGTTTATCCCCAAGCAATTTCCATTTTCAAACATTTGTGCCAACTAATACTTTGCCAAAAGCAGAAAACTGATTGCCAAATCTTATCTTGTAGTTAAACACAGTGCTGCATCTTGAAAACTCATTTTGGGAGAAGGGCTGGGCTTGGAGGTGATAAACAGGATAGGAGAGTTCAATGCTATGTGGCCGCTCCTCAGTTCCTTCCAAAAATAAACTACTACACCCTTTAAAACCAAACCTTGACCATGCAAGATATTAAAGCCCTTAGCTCAAGCACTCTTTGTACACAGCAGGAGGAGATGTTATCAGGAGCAGACCAGCCAACAGAAACAACTGCTAAAGCAAAATCCTTTTGTGACTGGTCCATTGTTTCTGAACACCCAGCAAGAAGCAAAGGGCCTCCCTCACTGGAATGGAACAACCCTGTGTAACAGCAAGAAGCTTTGCAAATATCATTAGCTACTATTCAAAACAGCAAGACAGTGAAAAAACACAATGCGAGGTCTTACATATGCTTTATCACTTCTCTGCCATACCCTCTCACATGCACAACCACTGTCCCAAACAATAAAAGGGAAGGAGGTCGCTGTCTAGTGAATGGAACAGGATATTGTAAGGCAGGACCTCCCGGAGCCAGGCTCAGAGTTAAGTGCAAGCTGCTGTAAAATGCGCAGCAGGAACCTGCAGTCAGACTGAAGTTCTGGGTACACTGCTGTACCAGGGAGCAAGGACACACAGTGACATTTATCACACCTTGCACAGATGATCTGCATTTGCAGTAACACTGCCTCTTTATGCATCTGGGCACAGACAGCCTGTGGCCCATGCAGGTGCATTAATACGGTGTCAAAAGCCATCCATGCCATTTGGAGATGACTATCTGTTTCCTCACTGGGGTTCCAGAGACTCACAAGTGTCAGATTTGGTGACTGGTCTTTGGCACATCCTCCACAGAACAACCCTCATTCAAAGCATATGAAAAAAGTCACACAGAGGACAAACAAGAATTATGTTGTTATAGCTGATACAGCCAGAGCAAGAGGATGTATAAAACAGGAAAAGTAGCTAGTAGGAGAATGTAAAAAGGTACAACATAGAGCAGTCCCACCCGATGATGTGCTGCCAATAGTTTAAAATAACAGCTCCCAGAAGCATCTCCCTGTCATGTGATGGATCCCACACAGCAGGAGTGGCTGTGCTGCAGAGAGTGCTGGGTGGGTCAAGGAATCTGTTTGCTCTTCTCTTGTTTTCCCCATTTAAACAATGTTTTCATAAACACAACCAAGGAGGGAGGTGGCTCCACTTGGCAGACGGGCTCCTCCTGAGTAAATTTGCTGGATGTGTTTATTCTCTGCTCCTGAAAGCTGTACTGAGCATACTCAATAGCTGTGCACGGAGCTCAGCAGGTATAACCCAAAGCAGTGCTGAAGGCTTTGTGCAGGGAATGAGATCGATCCTTCCCTCAATATTCCTCCTTCCTCCTTCCAAAATACCTGCTCTTCCAGTATAAGAAGATGCATTTTAAAAGTAATGTAGTTTTACTACACAAAATTGCTTGCATGAACCTCAAACAGGGATGAATGAGTAATAACCAGAAAATGCAATTTGGCATAAGAAATCACTTTCCTCTTCAACAAGGGCTGGTTCCTGAAATTCCAGTGACCATCCTCCCAACACACAGTTGTCCCAAACCTTACAGACTGACACAGATTTACTGAGTGGGATAAGTACACCTTAGATTCTTTCCCTATAATCCCCCTCCTTTTAGGCATTCACTTGTTTCCTGACATCTTTTTGGGTCCTCAGAAACAGAAGAGATGTAAAAACCACTGCAGTGCAGCAAGGCTCACCCCCATTCTCACTAGGTGATGCAGCGTGGGAGGAACTTGCTCTTAAATCACCCATTTCAGTCCTCTTCCCCCCCACATCTATAGATGACGCTTAATTATAACTGACACATATTTCTGCTGCAGGGATTGCTTTATGTATTTCAGTCACCTAATGCTAAAAATTCCCAATCTTATTTTAGTCCCAGACCAGGTTCCCAAAAATCAGAGCTAGCCAGCTCATTTTATGCTCAGTAAGAAAGAGACAAATGTATCTACCTTACATACTTCTGTCTTTTCATACTTAATAACCAGGTGTTGAATTGTTCTCTAGGGAAGAGTCCTATCATGGCTGAGAGACTGAGGTATTACAAAGCTGCTTACATTGAGGCCACTCATGATTTATGCGCTATATGATTAGCCAGAATCAGTCTCTAGGGTTAAGCTTGCAGATACTAGTTTGCCATAGACAGAAATAGTAAGTGATCTAATCAAGTATTTTGCTATTTAATATGTAGCCTAATTAAGATATTATAATATATTCAGGAAGTAACATAAAGTCGATGCCCTGTAAGAGATTTCTTGTAATATGAGAAAATCACTTTTGTATAGGTTTAGAGTGATTAATGAGAGGAAACTAGCATTAGAAAAATAAATAAATAAGAACCAGAAACATGCAGGGATGCTGGCAAAGAAATACAGAGGCCCATCAGCAAATAAGAGCAGCACTGTGATCAGGGCTGAAAATAGTTCCCCAAGTAAATTTATCATCTTTGGTACATTAATAAATCCATGTGCATGGCATTTGGAAAATGGCACAGAGTGCTAAAGATGCTGAAATTACTGGTAAGGGAAACAGTCCGTCTTACCATCAGGTATTTAAAAGGGCCAGGTTCTTCACTCTAGGGTGAAACAAAGGTAATCTTGTTTCAGAGAAGGCAAGACAAAAATGGATTTGTGCTCTGTGCAGGACTGCTATTCATTGCAGGCAAAACATAGTGACAGCAGGTGAAGTCCTTACTTCCAGTAGCTTAAATGTAATCTCCTGTTCTAACAGGCTGAACTTGTCCAAATGGTCTGAGTGAGGGTGAGAGTCAGAATCCATTGCCTGAGAGGGCTAAAAGTCAGCTCAGCATCCTTATCAGAGGGTTCAGCCTGCTCCCACTGGAGCCAGAAAAAGGAAACCTATCACTACAACATACCGCATCCTCTCCATAATGCGTGTCTAAACCCAACTTCAGCGCAGCCTGAGGTAGGCACTGAGTTTGCCTTGCCTAGACAGCTTCCCCTGCCAGTGCGAGGACTCACATCAGGCCACGACATTCCTCATTTTAAGACTCTGACCCCTCTGGTCTGTGTTTTGGTTACAAACCACTTATTGACAGCTGGCAGCCAAGACTCCCAGTGTGCATGTAAGTCACACAAAAACACTAAGCAGTCTCCAAAAGGTGTGCTAAGTTCCTATACTTCAAAGGCCACAGGCTAGGTAGCTAGGGACAAACCACCAAGCTGAATGAGAAGACTAATGCACAGTTTCCCATGGCTAGCATCAACTTAGGCAAACAAAAATTACCAGAGCCAAGCCACAACACTGTTTTGGTATACCATGATCCAATATTCAATCTTTCAGGGATTCACCTTCCCCCACCCCCTTAATGCTGATAGTGACACTGTTTTCCAGGGGGTTGGTGTTCCATGACTGCAGCACAAGAATACCATGCACTCCCTGTTAAGGAGAAGGAAGACAATAACTCAACTATTCGGAAAGTTTAGAGTGAGAGCCACTCTTGATATAAGGATGTCAAAATACATAAAGTCTACTGCATTCTAGGCACATTTTGCAATTGTTAGTTTATCCACAGTATTAACAGTTTACCTAACATTTCTAGCTTAAATTTGCTGACTTCCACTTACCACAACTATCTATCTGTGCTTTAGTTTGAGCTACCTAGATTGCTTTTCCTTTGTGAGATATTTCACTCTGCCAACTTCAGCTAAAACCATGAACCCCAAGCATACTTCATTATTTAAATTGCATCAGATTTGTACCTAATGTAGAAAATTTCAGGGCCTTACTGAGAAAGCCATATTCAGTTCATTACATTTTTTAATAGCAGTTACTAGGGACCCTGACAGATAGCTGAAGAGCAACTGTTTTTTTTTATCAGGAGGTAAATTCAGCTGCTTGAGCAAGATAGAAACTAAGTTCTGGCTTATTTCAGAGACTCCACCTCCATAATTCCCCCTGTAGGATATGGAATGGCTACAAACAGGACAAATTCAGTGCCTGATAACAGCATTAGATTAGAAAATGTTACTGACTGCATACCCCCATGCACAGGGTAGTGTTATAGTTGTGCTTTTTTTTTTTTTTTTAAATACAGTGACCTTGGCTAGTCATCACTTGCCTTTCAAACTTTCTCCTTAAGATTTTGAATCCTCAGTTGCATCTTCATCAGATCAGTAAGAGGTTTTCAGTTGGTTTGCACTTTTTTTTAAATTAAAATAGTCACCATGGTCAGCTTAGAAGCTTTACCCAAAGTGTAGTTTAACACAATTACACATGACTTGCCAGGTCTTAACAACTCAGTGAAGGCAAAATGTTTAAGACAATTTTCTTTTTGAGAGATAATCCTGGGGTACATGGTGATTATCATGGCTTACTAGACAAAAGGAACCTGATGATCTAAGGTGGTTTGTATTCAGGATTTTACTCTTGAATCATTTTCAATGTTTCAAATGCTCAGAAACACATTTAACAGCAAAGGAATTGCCACTTGAAACAGTACAAAAGACAAGAAAAAAGTTTTCATCTATTGCATTGTGCGAATTGTACAAGACAGCAGTGGAACATTCATGTCGATAGCGCTGACTGAACATCTTTTGCAAAGAAAAGGTAAAATTAAAAATGGCCATCATTTTACCCCTATCACAGATAATGATATAGTGACTATTAGCACTGAGCCAGTCTGAGTGGCATATTGTAGATAATGAGGCCAATCTCAATGTTATCAGCACCTCAGTGTTACCTCACATTAGAAGTTAAGGAATGAGTAAGCATATTAATGTAGTCACATATTTTTAAAATATGCATTTTAAGTGTTCCCTGAGTCTAGTAAGCCTTAAGCAAGTAATCCCTGTAGAGAATATTCTGATAGTTATTTCGTGCATCGATGTTACTAGGCAACAGTCATATAATCTTACGCAGTTGGCCATGCAAGATCATGCAAAGAAGGACAACATTGCAAAACCGTAGGCAGAGCTGGATCCAGATACTTTGAAGACGCTGGAGCAATGCAGCAACATGACTGTAAAAGTGTTATGCGACTGCCAGTTTGTGTGCATTACATAGTACTATAGGAAGCCTATGGACTTTTTAGTCTCCCATATCCTTTCTTCTGGTAAATTTACACCTACTTGTACAAAAAAGACTGATTTTTCAAAGGCTGTCTCTTGTGAAATCATTTTTGCCTCTGCAGTTCAGTACAACATGACCCTCTTTTTAGGCTTCTTATTCATAGCTGCAAAAAGGTGCTAGCAAATGAAATTCAGGGAATCTCAATGAAGCAGGTAAGAAAGATTTTTCCCAGAACTTTTGCATCACTCTTGGGCACAGATATTTTATGACCAGGTAAAGACACACATCTGTGCTCCTTAAGAATCAGCTTTAGACAATGTAAATTCTTAAAGTTGGGAAGCAACATCCTATGACAAAGTAGCAACAAGTCTGTAATGTTACTGTTACAAGGTGCTTTATTTGAAAAGCATGGACAGGACCAAAAGAGTTTATTATAAATTGTAGTAAGTATAGAGGATGCAATGATCACACCCCCTTATGCCTGCAACACTTGTCTCAATCTGATGTGGCACACCTGTGTTTAGCTATCACATTTGAAACATTTTCTTACCGAAGTCTCAGCATTAGACTATAGTTTCATTATTGCATAAATGATCCTGTTGAATTCAGTGGAACCATTCCTGAAAAGTGGTCAACTGCATTGGGAAAGATAGAGTATAAATCTATCTGCAAAAGTTGTTTTGATTCAGATTTTTAAGCGTGCTCTTCTACGAAGTCACGGTTCTAATAAATTTTGCAAAACATGTATGAAAGCTGATGTAAATAATTGCTCATTACAACAGAAATCTTCAACAAATATTTACTATATTTTTTTGTAGAAAAACATTTGACCAGGCTTTGAATTTAGAAGTGTGCTCCTTATTCATTGTTTGAACTCCTAACAGCATGAATAAATTGACCATTTTATGCCAGCCAACTCGAGGCTGTTTTACATCAATCACCCACCATTCGTGTTCATTCCCCTATCTTATATGGTATTGATTTGTGGCTCACTGCATGACTCAAATGACAGTCACTACACAAAATCATGCACAAGTACTCATGCAAGCACTTTTTGCAAAGATTTTAGTCTTCTTTTTCTAGGAATGTTCTTGTAAGCAAAAGTTTGCATGGATAAATACTAATAGAAAACCAGTAAAGTAAAATTCAAGGGTTGTCAGGGGGGTTGTTTGTTTGTTTGTTTGTTTGGGGGGGGTGGGGTGGGGTGGGATTTGCAGGTGTTTGCCAGCCTTTATTCTTGCAGAAAAAAAAGTTGTGGCATTTTCCTATTTCTGCCATGCATGTGTTTATACCCTACACCAACAAAAGTATTATCAGATGCACAAGTGCAAGATGGAAGTCAGCTGGGCTGTGTCAGAGCCTAAGCTGGGAATCATTGCAGCTCTTTTAACTCAGTTGAGGGATAATTAACACCAACTGAGGATCTGGCCCTTTACATGCTATCAAAAGGGGAGGACTGTGGAAAGTGATTCCCACAGAATCAGGTTTTGTGTACATTTCCTGCCATTCTTCATCTGTAGTTTTCCATTGGTCTAGTTCATAATTTTATGAAATGTCACTCCAAGTATATTTGTTTTTACAGTTATATAATTCCCCACACCCTCCCCCACCCCTGACTCCACTACTGCTAAAGATTCAAGTATAAATAAACTCTATAAACAATTCTCTAGCTTTTAGGCACTAAGGAATAATATTCCCTTCTATTGCATGGTAACTAGCTGGGCTGTCAATTGAAAAAAAAAAAAAAAAAAAAAAAAAAAAAAAAAAAAAAAAAAAAGAGAAACCCAACTGCAGACAAAGAAAGGTTTTTTAATCTTCTCCTGTTGATACAGCAGCACTATGTCACAACAGAAACTAGTCCAGACTTGCTAACTCCAGTAGCATAAGTGCTCACTGTTATTGCTATGCAGATTATCAGGATCCATGAAAATAGTAAGATGCAATATGCTAAAAGGATATTTACCACAACAGTTTCATACACTAAGAAGTCAATGTCCCACGCCTGCAAACTGCACGTCTTCTGCAAGGCTCCATAAGGAATCAAAGACTCAACTGCATCAATTGTTTATATAGCAGAGCCCATTTTTTTTCTGGATTCATGTCCTAGGTGGAACTATAGCCTCAAAAGAGACTGATAACTCTGTCCACCATATCCATTAACTACAGCTTTAATGATTTTTTAAAATTATTATTATTTTACAAAGTTTTTATTAAAGGCTCTTGCTATAACTGCATTCACTTTAGGAGTCTTTAGGATTTCAGCCCCTTTAAATGCGCAAATAATTTTCCAAATCTTCTGACCTAGCCAGCCAACCTTTTTAATCCATCAACTTTAGAGAAATAAAGGAAACAAGACTCATGGGGTCAAGATTAGAATTCCACTGATATTCAGAAGGCCTACAGAACTAAATTCTAGATCGAAGAGAACTGGCAACTGCTTTATGCCAAATTCATCACTAGCATAAACAGATGCAATTTCCAAACTTAAGCCAAGTTGCAGCCACTTATTCTGAGAACATGACCTTTTTCATTCCAGTTATTCCTACCTCCCCTGCCCCCTAGTAGTCCCTTCTTTATTTTGGCACACAGCCCAAGACTACATGCACCAGTTATGTTTTTATAATACTCCAGTCTCAGTTTCCAGTAAGAGGTAAGAACAGCCAAAATGCACATCACAAGGCCCTTATAAATAGTTAAAATCTAAACAACGGTCCTAAAAGAAGAACAGATTGAAAATGGCAGCAAGAGGCTAGATCTTACAACTTGTAAAAATGCTGAAAATGGAGGAATCAAACAGTTGTGACTGAGGAATCAGGGTGCACAAGACAGTACAGTTTCGAAGATGATTCTGCATTGATTAATAGCAATGAGTTCAGCTATGTATTATATTTTGGTCAAGCACAAAGCACTGAGCACTTGTAAATACGTGTTAAACAGCAGGCTAAAGGTTAAAGAGGGATTCAGTTAGCTATTACTACACAGAGACCTCATTAATCCATGGATGCCTCATCCAGATGTCTAGGTATCCAAAGGCTTAAAGTGTAAGCAAACCAATAGGTCAACAATGTTGGCTTTTCTATTAATCTAATAGGGGCTTTTAAAAGCTATTTGGATTAGCCAGGCCTGGCTGTCTAGTCATCATTTAAAGAATTTGCTGTCTCTTTTCATGCCAAGTCTCAGATTTCTCCAGGACAAAACTGCTGAGAATAGCAACTTTGAACAAAGTTATGGCTAAGGATGTTTGTTGCTTGACTTCAAGCCCACGTAAAGGCTGGATCAAAACTCCTCTCTCACATCCCTTCACTTTCAGTTGAACAAGGATTTGACATTCTCTCTTGCAGTAAGTCACTTCAAAGTTATTTTAGTTTTATATCCTAGCAGTTCAATAAGATCTCTATTTCAAGTGACTTTAGCACAAAAAGTATTGGACTAACAGCTCTGAAGACAAAAGACTTGGCTACAGACAGCACATGCCACAGGAGAGTAGCAGAGCAGCCTTTTATCCCCCTAACCATGATCCAGCTGGTGGATAGAAATGTGGACTTGATATAGATGTGGACTTCAACTTCAGCAACATGTTTCTCTGCATACTATAACGGTAGTCTCTGTCAAAAGCTATGGATGTCTAACTTGCAGATGCACTGAGCTGAACAAAGCCAGGGGTGAGAACAATAAGACAYCAAGATTTAAAATACTGTCGTAGAAATGGAAGGTCCACATGCTGCCATCCACCATTTGAATCAGCTAATTGTTATTGCATAGAGGGTCACTCTAGATCCGGTTTAGGAGCTGAGTTGTGGAAGCTGGTGAATTCAGCTATATATAGCTTTTAAAGAGTGAACAGTATATATAGGAGTATAACTGCTAGGTACACGCACATTCTTGAAGTTGGCCTGTGACTGCCAAAGCCATTTGGATGCAAATACTAAATACATAATTGCAGCCTGTTATTCCCTACATAATACCTGCAACATCAGGACTCGGAGTGATCACTTCTATGGAGTGATCCCTAGCAGCTAGAACAATCAGAGCAGCTGCAGAGTTAACCCTAAACAAGCCATTTCCAGTGTTAATGGAAGTTACGACGACAAAAAAAAGAAATCGCATCACATAGCTATTGTTACAGCTAATATTACATATAAAGGCTTAGAGCTAGCAAAATGTCATGGACTGTGTTCTTCAGCAAGTTTCAGTTCCAATTTCAGAAGAAGTTTCTATGGCAACTGAATTGTTAATCCACGTGGTTTATATTCTAATTCATGCTACAGATCACATTTGACAAACCTCATAAGCTATCAATTTACATCTAATTGATTCCTTGTTTGGGGATATGAAGTACCATTTGCTGGGTTGCAGGGATTACATGGTTTTTGTATTCTCACACACTGCTTCTTTTAATTACAAAGATGAAAACCCAAATATTTTAAACAGAACTTTAGTAATGCATTAAAGTACAATTTAAAAGAAGCAAACAGGTTCAGTGTTTGTGATACTGAGTGCCTAGAGTGCCCCTGTTGTTACTTTCCCCACTTGTTTCTTCTTGCATAGGCACCAGTGGGCAGGAGTTGTCTGCACCTCACAACAACCTGCTGAAGCTCCAGCTAACTGCCAGCAATGCCACGGGTTATAGTAGCATGGGACAGAGAATGGAACAGCAAAGGATGCACAGAGCTCACCGAGGCCTGGCTCCGTATCAAGGTCAGTCACTAGCTGTTGTTCTAGTACGAGCATGTTTCTTTAAAAATAAAAGGTGCCACATCTCTTTTAAGGGATATTTTATAGCAAGTGTACTACTCCCTTTAAGGAATTATGGTTATTTCTTCCCATTCAAATGTCTTTACCGGCTTCCAACTATGAATTATTTTAAAATATTAAAGCTCACCAGTGATAACATTCCAAAATATTGTAATCAATTTCATGAGACTGCTTAAATTAAAAGTGAAGTTAATTTGAAGCTCAGTCTTGAAAAAATAATATTTAGCAGTTTTGAATATTTAGCAGTCTTAAAATTAGAACTTGTCACATTTTCCCAATAATTAGTATTTGTAGCACAATTATAGTTTGCCTATCATTTTAGTAATCCTTAAAGAGCTTAGCTGCAAATAGAGAGTCCTTATCCAATGTAGAAGAATGTTTCCAACCAGTGGAAAACACTCAAAATCCCTTCAGCTACAGACTTTAAGAGATCCCCACGGGTGGGGGAGAAACAGGGGGATGAAGACAACACACACACACATCATTTCCAGATATTCAAAGCCTGCAAAATGAAGTATAATTTGAGATCACAGTCAAGTGCCTTCAGAGAGGCTCCATCATTCAGAAGTTATTTGGGATATTAAGCATTCGGAACTTCCATCTTTCCAAAACTTCTATATAGCTTGCTTCTCTGAATGTCCTCCAAGTCTGATTCTCAGCTCAGCAAAACTTTGGAGGAAGCAATTTCATTTTCCAGTTCTATCACTTAACCCTGGACCTTTTCTTCAGGCCACTTATTATCAGCATCATACCAATAAGTCCCCCGGTAAAGTTTTCCTCTGTGATAGCCTCTGGACCCAGACAAGGATTTCCAGAAGGCCTCTACCTAGAAACTCTAGCCCAGTCAGATGAGTTATTGCAAAACCAGGCCTCCAACAAGCCCTATCCTGGACATACTATCAGCTGAAAGATTTAAGACATATCAGTGTCTACCTGCTGTTTACACACTCATTAAAGAGCCTTTTCAGAAGTTTGTACACGGTATGCCATTTCTTTGTCTGGGTCACAAGTACAAAACATGATATTACCCTGACCTGTAATTTCAATGGAAAAGACTCAAATACATCCATGATTTATTACCCCCACACAATTTCTATTATTTTAAGTGTAGTCTTGAGACAACATAAGAGGAATACTTGAACCTAGTACAATTAGTTTTGTTAAGATCAAACATAAGGCTTTTTCAGGCAGAAATCCACACTAAGAAGAGAATGTGTTCAGTAACTATATTTCTTAGTGTTTTTCTGCAGAGTTCAAGCTACTGAACAGCTAAGTCATTCATTTAACATATGAATAAGAGATATCCCTTAAAATACAAGGCTTTTTATGCAGGCCAGCTTAAAGCTGTGGGGATCCATTGTGAAGTCTGTTCAGAACAGTAGTTAAGTTTCTGGGACAGCTCTATTTTCATGGAGTGGAAACTACATTAACAAATCCAAGGTTCAGTACTTTTGTTCCTTCCTAGTCTGCCATAGCTCTTTTAGTTCAGTGCCTTTCCAATTTCAACTACAATAGCCTTCCAAAAGCAACATTTCTGTGGTCAGATTTTTGCACGCAGCATCAGTCCTTTAAATACCAAAACCTAAGCACTTAAGTCACACTGCAGAAATGGAAAAAATGTTCTGCAGAACTGGGGGGGGGGGGAGGATTCCTCATATAGCTTTTCAACAGAGCTATACAATTTGCATATCAATTTTATTGTGCCAACCACTAATTTGTGCTTTTACACTGTGATACTATTCTGCAGTTGCCAGCAAACTTAGCAAGACAATGCTTCTCCACCTGATCAACTGCGTTAGAAAAATAATGGCATTTATAATTTAAAATGGACAGTAGATTACTTAGTCTGGGTATAATTTTGGAYGTTTAATTCACAGCAAATATTTTCAGCTGATATTCCCCCTCCTCTCCCCCTCAATTTCCTTCTCCACATACAACTACCCATTGAGGACAAGTGTTTGATCCTTGAATGAAAAAGAAAACTGGCAGTTTAGGGCTCTGTAGAGTCTCTCCTCAATCTGTAAAAAATACTTGAGAGCCTAGTAACAGTAGAAATCACTAAACAGAACATCTTCTCTAGGGGAACAAGGCAATTTTATGCTCACCAGCAAGTTGGAATTCATGCTGCATGAGTTTGGAAGTATCATTTCTGAGAATGGGAGGACATTTTGAATATCAGTAACTAGCTGTAGTAAGTGTTCTTGATAGTCCCAGCTACTTTTTCCCTCTGAAAAGGGAAAGGTCAGAGATAAAAAAATCCACAAGTGGTATGAGTTGTTCCTAATAGAATTCAACAGATTTCTGGAAAGTGTTAAATAGGAAAAAAACAAACTTGTAGGATCCCTGTAGCTCATAAGTAGAGTCATCACTCTACTGGAGCTTCCTTAAACTGCAGTACATGAATAATGTTATGTATTATGTACAATGTTATGTAAGCTGTGACATTAAAAAAAAAACCTACAAAGAACACAGCACCCTCCCAAATTTCAGACTATGCTAAGCAAGCATAGATATCAGTAAGACAATGCTGTTCAGCATTCAATGCTTAGCCTTTATTTCTACGTTTCCTTCTCATTCCTTTCCAGCTGCCCTCGTGGGTAAGGTTTATGAGGTGAAGCTTAAAGGTAAAAGAAATCAGAAGGAAAACAAGAACAAATTACCACTTAAGCTACTTCTGTAGTATGTCTTTCACCCACATTGTGAGTTTGGGCAACTCAAGATCTTTCTTAACTTATGCCACTACCAAATACCCTAGATAACCTTCTCCTTCACATTGGGCTGCGGAAGGGCAGTGAAGATATGTTATGCTGCCAGACTGGTTTCCAGCTCCTTTCGGGCAGTACATGCAGATCACTGAAACAGTCTTCCAAGAAGACCTTAAAAAAATCTGGCAATGACTTACTCAACATGCTACTCTGGGTTTGCTGTCATGCACCCTGAAGTCTTCTGTAAAAGCCTTTCTCCATCCATTTCCATAAAGAAAGCTCCCTGCAACACACACACACTACTTCCTCCAAAACAAAAATCAGCTCACAAGAAACTGGAGTCTCTTATTCTATACATTGGCACTACCTTAAAAATCCATGGAGGGGAGACATTTCTAGATCTCTAGCTACTGCCCTTTGCTTTTTGTTATAACAACTTAATATGCCCTTGGGACTGCTCTGCAGTCCCAAGAATGCCCATCTGAGCAGCCTGGCATGAGCCAGCATTCCTGGTACACTAGGCAAAACCACAATACTTACAGATTATTCTCTCAGCTGCCTGGAGGAACATAATCTTCTGGCAGAATGCAAATGAACTAACATTTAGAAAAGCCTGTGTAGAAAAGAATGAATCAAACACTAGAAAGTTAATAGTATAGGCTATCAGGTTTCCAGGAAGCAGCAGAGAACCTTCTGGTTTTGTGCCCTGTAACACGCTGTGCTACCGGAACAAACTAGTTGGCAATAAAGAGAAGCAAATAGCAGAGATGGGCCACATGAGGAACCCAAGTCTTCAGGTTCTGCTGACCCTGTGCAGTTTTCTACACTGCCCATTGCATAATGTGAATGAGAGTGATACTGACACAAACACAAGCTCACAGAGCACATTGCCTACTGAGGTTTTCCTTGTTATGGCCAGTTTACTCACATAATTCCTGACACTGGCAACAAAATTTGATACCGCTGTAGAAGCTTCCTTCTGCTACTAAGAAATATTTGCTGTAAACAGTAAAGTGGTCCTGTAACTTCAAACTTGCTCATTTTTATTTGCTTGTTAAGTGCCTTTTGGGGAAAAAACTCTGTTTTTTAATTAACAGAGCCTGTTTGAGGCTAATTGCTACACCCATCACTTCTCTAACAATAAGCAGTCTTCAGAGTTTATACAGCAAAAATGCATCATGTGAACCAAGCTAGATATTCTCCATTTACATCTGGTAGGAGTCCACAGCACAGATTAATTTTTTTTTACAAGCAGGTGAGTACCCTTGCCATCATTTAATACTAACTACCAGCCATCAAAAGAAAGGATTTTTTTTATCAGCCATAGTCTCCAGCCCTGGATCAAAACTCCCATTATGCAGTGGTTAATAGACACCAGATTTAAAAGAACATTAGGCTGTGAACTATGTATTCAGGTTGGCATTTATGTCATGCTGTCCCCTGCAACTGTGGGGCAAAAAAGACAGGGACAAGGACTAAACACATGCACGGAATAGTCAGAAATAGACTGAACTTGGCTGACAGGGGAGAATTCTCTTATCTGGTGTCCTCTGATTTCTTCTACTGACAACAAAGCTATCCTTGTTTTCTGAAAGTCACACGTACAACTCCCTTGAGCTAAAAGGTAGTGGATGCTTTTAAAAGGTGAATAAAAAATAAAACCCATCTTTTCTCTGCTTGTATGTTATCTAATGGAAGTAGTTTGTGCACAGGTCTTCCATGTGGTAGGAAGCATCAAACTACTGCCGATCTGGGCACATCGTTACCTTTTCTGCAAGTGCAGCATGCACAACCTTATAACCTTCATCAGAAATAGAGAGATTGCTACCAAGTGGATCTCTGGCCCCACTGGTTGTCAGTTATTCCAACAAAGTTAAGTCCTGGTCCTACTGCAAGCCAGTGTACCAAAATGCCATTCTGCAATTCTCAAACATGCAAGATGTTCCCCATTGCCACTGTGTTGCATGTTTTAAGCTTAACTAGGATGGGAGAAAGAATTATTACAGAGTTTGGCAGTGTAAAGTAATCAGTTATACTTAGTATTTCCAGGGTCATAGCTAAATAGGTTTTAGGCAAATAATGATTAAAATAAAACCTGAATATCTGGGGCGGGCGCGAAAATTAGATGGTGATTGGGGAGGAATGAAAAAGACAATTTATCAACTTAGCAATAAACTTCAGAACTCTAAAAAATAAAAATATAAAAAAAGCATTCTTTCCAGGTCATTTTAATTCACTACAAGAGAATAATACCACTCCTTATGTGGAAAGAATAGGGAGTTGCATCTCAAGACAACTTAAAGCTGGGTGCTTTAAATCTGAACCCTTGCTAGGAATGGATTCACAGCTCAGAGAGCTCTCAAGTTGGAACTTACTGGCTTGTGCCTATTTTGGAAAATATTCTGCACTGCCAAAAGAGAAAGGTCAACCTCAAATACCATGAACTGCATTTCAGTATTACACAATATGATCTCTCACTTGCCTATCACAAACCATCTTCTCTATCTTCCAGGTGACCTATATTTACTGAACAAATATTCAAGTAGTTTTGACAAATTTAGGACTCGTGACTTAAACTGAACTTTACTGGTACTCACCATAAGGAAAGATTAAATGAGGAATGAAGGGAAGGACTAGATACTAAGTTTATATGCTTGTGTCTTCTACAGTGCACTTATTTAGTAGTTTTCCATTCTATGGCTGTTGCTTTGATTTTCTGAAGAATTTTGTGCTCAGCAGTACACACTTAACTGTGCAGTTCCTGTCAACATGCCCAAACAGCTTTGCAGTGACTACTGGTATTTATACTGAAGATATTCCACATCCCACCAAAACTGACTTGGACCTCCTTCAGACAGGTATCATGACAGAAAACACTTACCCAATTTCCTCTCCAGGCAGTTGCTTTGGCACACAGACATTTGCCTAGAAACTCATCTCTGAGGACACATGGGGTCTAGTACAGAATCACCCATGTATATTCTCATTGTATAATATTCTATTAACATCAGGTTACTTACCAAAAATTATACTGAACTGATTCTTATAAGAACTCCTACCAGTAAATTCTGAACCAGGAGACACAGGGAACCTATATGCCAAATTTGCCCATTTGATCATATGTTAAACTCAACAAAGAGCATCCAAAATTCAAAAGTGGTCTCCAACTTTGAGAAGTAATTTGGTCCAAAAGACACAAATCCAAGCTTCCCAAGGGCTATGCTGTATAAAAGCTGTGTTTTTTCAGCTGGAGATGGTATTGAGCTACTTTAATTTCATCAGTTATCTTTTAGATAAATATATAATGCTAGATATATGCAATGTCAAAACAGAACTGTATATTCCATGTAATAGTTATTTTTTGGAAGCCTGTTAATTCATGCCAGTAGAAATTGTACTTCCAGAACAGTACACTTGAGCTAGATCAGATGGGCTCTTCTTTTTTTTTTTTTTTTTACTTGCTAATGCAACAGAGTACTCAATGAAGAAGCACACAATAGAGAAAACATCCTTCTTCCCAGCCTTCAAAATAAGATTGTCTGAAAAAAAAACAAAACAAAACAAAACAAACAAAAACACCATAATAGTATTTAGCTGATGTCAAGAATAGCATGAAAGTGCTTTGCTTTACACTAAGAGCTCATTTAGGATATGGTCCCTGCAAATGTCGACTCTGACCATGCTGCTTGGCTTGGATAACAAGCCAGTGGCCAAAGACTTAAGATCATTTTATTGGTGACAGCACTGGTGTGCTTAAGGGTGACAAGGGGTCCTCTGAGCCTTATGAACTGAAAAGTCACTATCCTAAAGAGCTTATAATTTTATATATGATGGGAAGAAGAAATTATTTGTCACATTTTATAGACAGGAAATAAAAAACACAGTTACAACACAGTCACAAGAAGTTGGTGGTTAGGTCTAAATATTTAAACCAACACAATTGTTCAAATTATTTTGCTGGACCCTTCTCTTCTCCAGTCTAACAGTACCTGGTAACAGAGCAGCCTGTCTATAGGGATAACAAGACAAGCTCAGCAGTTAGGATACCACGGTTAACTAGTAATAAGCATCAGAACCAGCTTCTGCGACTGTGATTTGAAGGAATGGGAAGACAATTCAGTCTAACTTCAAGCTTCCAAACACTTTTTCTTACAAGCATAAGATTAAGACTGAAGGAAATAAACAGCTGGTTTACAAGTCTGCAGGAAACCCAAGATAATTCTTCACAGAGCTGTAAACACAGTGCTTTCCTGCATACAGAAATAGTTTGACAGAGGCAGAATTTTCTGAGGAGCAGCAAGAATTCTAATAGAGGTTTCAGCAAATAGATACACTAAGACCAACTTCGCATTTCTTAGCTATGTCAAGGATTCTCGCATACCTCCATCTTGTAGGTTTGTATGTTTCCTTCTTCACAGATTCATCTTCTTGCTGTTAAAAGATTCCCAACAGCAATGGAAACTATATCTTGCTCTTCATCCAGAATCTGACACAAGCAATCTTGGTTACAAGTTCTTTCATCTCTTTTCTTACTCTTTTGCTTTTGACTCAGCACCTGGGTCTCCACTGAAACCAAAAAGAAAGCTTTCTCACCAGATATATTCAGACCTTTCACAGAGAAATCCCCAGAATGCTTCATTTTAATGTCTCAACACTAGCACCACCCCTGCTACCTCAGTTACCCATTAGACTGGACACACTTCCTCCAATTCCGGGCTTGCTCCTAGCCCCCAGCTCTCCAGGAAACTCTTTTGTCCCTTCTCCATCCTAAGAAGAGAAATGGCCTACTAGGAAGCAAAATTACAGTATACATCTTCAAATCAATGGCATTGTACAACAAAGTTGACAGACTGCAACACCTTTCTACTGTCATAGCTGTGTTCTTTGCTGTAAATGCCCTCACGTATTGATTTTTATTAGTATCAAATACCGTCTCAACAAAACTGAGGCCCAAGGAGCTGACTGTTGGTCTCAAACATTTGGTGATGCTTTGAAAATCTGTCTAAATATTTCTAACAGTGCCTGTTATAGCTAAAAACAAGCCCCACAAAATGTGGATAAACAGCTTAGCCTTACACACATAAAGCACAACTTATAAGGTTCTTCATATGCTGCAGATCGAACCTCTCAGCGCCTCTGGCTCATTATTACATCTGCCAGCTCTGCCTTGCCACTGTCTGCTGCAAGTATCCCTTCTTGTGGGACTTCAACAGTACCACACACTATGGTGTTCCACAGTGCTTTGCAGAAGAGATTAGAAGCCACTCCCATTGCCCTCCCTGACATGTAGAGAAGGCAGCCAGAGTTCATCAAACTGGGGGCAAAAAGTTTAGTCTCTTTAGGGAGTTGAAAACATCAAGATCACCTATGGGAAATGCTTTGAATGCCTGCGTGCTCGGGTTGCATAACAGACTGGGGAGTGTGCTCYTGAACTGGTTCCCTCCCTCTGAGCACAGGAGAACCACCCAGAGATGTTTGGCTTGAGGGTGGATCTATCAATTATTCAGATGTTCATGGAGCCAGTCCTCAAGCTGTATCCCTCAGTTTGAAAAGGCAACAGATGACATACAGAGGAACTTGCTATTTCCTACTAGTTTTGGTGCTTTAGATAACTTTTTTTTTTTATTCCTTTGGGAAGACACCTTCATGGTACAGAGTATCTTCCCATCCCTTGCAACGGCCAAGAAGGAATTGCAAGTATGTATTACTGGAGACAAGAGTGCTGGCCTGTAAACCCAAACCAACCAAACGTGGTAGTTCCTATTCACTTGCTTGCTCTGCATACAGTTGTCAGATGCAAGGAATCCCAAAGAAGGTCACTTGCCCAAATAAAGTTCTCAAAATGACTATAATACAAAGTCATCAACTTTCGTCTAATTCAGTCATACAGATAGACAGCTAGAGAGCTGATATATAACCCTCATTATTTTCCTGCTACAACTAATAGTGACTTAAAGTCCCACCACATGAGGCTATTTACTTACAACATAAAGGAAGGTGAACTCCTTAATTGATCCCTGTAGGACAGAAATACCACTGAAGTCCATCAGCAAAACTGAAAACAGGAAATGTCAGCTAAAACAGAGGATGCAACACAAACAGTGCCATTAAAAAAAAAAAGAAGTGACAAAAACCTCAAGATAAGTTCCTCCTAAGTAAGAAGCAGCTTTTTTATTCAACGCAATGCCACCAGCTGACTTACCCTGATGTTGTATTCACATAGCCAGGTGGAGGTATGATAGATTTTCATGGAAACACACTTGCAATTTTACATAGAGAACACTTGTACACTTTTGACTAAGTTAGTGCTCAAGGAACATGTTTAAGAGCCTGATCAAAGCTTCAGAAGATTCAGATGAGTAAGCCCAGGCCTTCAAAAATCCTTATATTGGAACAGGATACTTCAGAAGTAAGGTTTTGGAGACTTCCAACCACAACTAGTTTTCATACGAGGGGCAAGTCTTAGAGCAATCAAAAGCAGTTGAAACTCTGTTATTGGTTGGACCAAGATCAGCTGGTAGTGCACTAAGGACTTCACTACCCTAAAACACATTGTCCTATTCACAACACAATAGGTAACCTTATGTAGGTATCTTCCACTTACAGCCATAAATTGCATGAAGATAATCAGAAAAAATGCTTATAGGGACATTTGTTATTAGCTTCTCTTTAACTGAGAAACAAATTGGTTTCATTTGTGTCATACTAGACTTTATAAGCATACCCTGCCTCGCTATGAGCTGCAATAGCAAAGCAACCCTTATATTTGTTTATGCATCAGTGTCCTCACTCTCCTCACTCCTGACCCACATACCAAAACCAGAGAGTAGAACAGGATCACAGATCCCCGATGCAAGCACCCATCCCAAGTCAGGGGCATTGCTGTATTTAATTCTTCTCTAGTTGCCAGTGCGCTTGTCTGTGCTAAATTTCAACCCATTCTCAGGACTGAGAAACCCAAGCACCTCTTCAGGTAAAAACACATACAGGACATAGAAAGCACCAGTAGAGCTGGAGTACAGATCTGATTTAAAAAAGGAGCCTCAAATGGCTGAAATCTCTGGATTTGGCAGGGAAAAAAAAACACAGCAGATTTTTGTTACCTTTTTGGACAGCACAACACATCCTGTTATAGTTCTATGTGCACACAATACTTCTGTTTCGCCAGTTGCTAGAGGACCGCACAGCAGGTAGGACCTCACTGGTAGATCTGGTCAAAAATTAAAAACAAACCAAATTAATTCAAGCCCTATCTACTCTGATTACTAGTCTAGTCTGACTAGTCTAGTAATCTAGTGCACTAACCAGGACTACAGACAGTAAGGGCTTTTAGGCTTTTTTTCCAAGGTAACCTAGAACCTAAAGAACTTGAGGCAAAGCACAGCCTTTCTGGGCTTCTAGTACTCCTTCTCCCAAAGCAGAAGCTCTGGGCTGGAAACTTCAAAGCTTCCAGATTCTAATCAGCTGTTCTGCCTTCCTCAACTCTTCATTATGTAATAAGCAAACAGGTGATTTCAATCAGCAACTGCCATTTCCAAGGGGGTATGTAAAAATTTCTGATTTGCAGATTACTGCAAGCAGTGTTTTTATTCTGAGTTGTGATAAACTTGAGCTAATATTTCCTATGAGCCAGAAATACTGCAAGTTAATAATGCTCAAGAATAAACACTGCTTGTAATTTGGTTTTATAGAGCATCAGTAAGCGTTTGGAGCATTGCAAATGGCTTCTTAAGGGTAGCACTCAAAAACCCCACAAACACACTAAAGAAGTTAACGTCTGCAATTTAGGTTTTGTTGAATTGAAGTGTTTCACAATGTCAGAGATGAACTGGGGAGAAAAACTGTGATAAATGGTACAGTATTCATTTAAAAGACAGTGTCCTGGGCTTACAGTTCACCAATTCTGATAACAGAATGAACAATACAATCAGAGGTCAAACCAGACTGAAAAAAAAATTTTCCTCCCATTACAGAGAATAACATGCCTGCTCCTTGAGCCACCAATTTCTTTCATGGCATTTTCTGTACAATGATCAGCATGTCTTTCTTGTTGTGACTTTGTCTATGCTTATAGAGAGACAGCTGGTTTCAGATTGTGCTTAGTCCCTCTGTGAAGACACAGTTTCTTATAGTTACATTAAAGCAAGCACATCTAGCTTCTGCTAGATGGAACCTGAATGGCTTATTTATGTCCTAGACCCCTCAGTGTTAAATGCAGAGTCTTAGCCAAACTTGTAGGAGTTCTTTAAAATCAGGTCTTGGAGGTTTATTCCCACTTTCACAGAGACTGAACAATTCTTGATATATAGCCTGTCAACTGCTGCATCCCACAGCATGTTGCTATGGTTTCATTAACTTGAAGCTGAAGCCAATACCCCAGTTCTTTAGAGCAACCCACTAAGGCTTCTTTAAATACAGGATGGAGAAAGCCTCTTCTTCTACCAGACCTCACAAGGTCTGGACCAGTGAGCAAATCAAAGCTCAAATATCCCCCAAAAGCAGCTCTAGCCAAGCCATACAAACCAAGCAGTTTGCAGTGCAGCGATCTTGTTCAAGACATGGCCAAACTGGCGCCTAGGAAGTACTGGGAAAGAGATTTTTCTGGCAGTGATCTTTCCCAGGATGCACTCTTGGTAACACAGTGCTGCCACATATTTAGTACAAAGTCAGACTTCTAGGGAGAGTCAGATGCTTAGTCAAGTTGAGATTTTCAATGGATTCCCCTGGATCCTAACTTCCCAAGAGCTTTGCCTGCTATCACCATGCTCATACCACCTCATTAGAGTAATATCAGGATAATAATTTACCAGGATTGTGACAAGCCCAAGTCAGTGCTTTTGGAACCCTCTTTGTCCAATAAAAGATACTGAAATCAATGTGAACCAACACCTTCCAAAGGATATCTCCTGTTAATTAGGAGTACTTCTTGGCCACTAATTTTATCTTAGTTTGTTACATATCACAGCACAGCATGCTTCTGAGAAAGCATGTGCTGGCTATTTTTAGGTGCAAATGACTTTTTTTTTTTTTTTTTTTTTTTAAGCAATCTATCTTTCTGCCACCACTATTGTCCACTGTGATCCTGGATTTCAGATGTTAGGAGTTACAGTTATGGAATGGGATTACCTGTTCCTTGGATTCAGCCATGCTGGAGTTTATGCAAAGGAACATCAGTCATATTGTGTTATTTCCATGGGTACAGGCCTCACAGGAACAGTTAAGGCAAAGCTCCTTCTGAATTTTGCCTAGGGAAGGAACCCAGTGTCAAAGCCACTCTAAATAAAGCCACATACACGAACAAACACCTGCTTCTTTGAATTTAGAGATTTATGAACAGGGTTGGTATCCTTACCACTTGCTCTCCTCTCTGCCTCAAGCTCTAGAAAATTTTAATTTCACAAGACATCCTGGTATCAATTACACCAGATAGAAGGCCTACTCCAGGCATGCATCAAAGCCAATGAGATAAGAATCTGTCCCAACCTCTACTGCAACACAACCAGCATTTATTTAGCTTTTCCCTTGAACACTGACACTTGGTATTTCTTAACTTGAACAAAGCTATCTAGACTGACTGACTGTTTCCAGAAGAGCAGCAATTAGCTGCTTATATCCTGGTGATATCTGTCATTACAGCCTGACTTAAGAACCCAGGACTTCAGTTCTGGTTATGGATCAGGCATCTCTGTACCCCAGGAAAGCTGTTTAGCTTGTTTGTCCTCACCTCCTCTCGCTGCCAGGATCTGGAGAATGACCAAGTACTTAAGCTGCAGTTTCACAGAAACTGTCATAGAACAGCATCATCAGGCTGTACTTTTACATCAACCTGAACCAATCCAGCTGCTGGCCACCACAGTCCTGCTCTGTCCTTGCCTTAGAGTCCCAAACCCCTTCTTTGCATTAACAGAAAAGACACCAAGAAAGTTATTAACTTTCTCACCAGATCTGAGAGCAAAGACAGCATTACAGGAGGACAGATAATGGCCAGAACCAGCCTGGAAGGAAAGGAGGACCTGTGTGGCCAATTAGATCAACCTCAGTCATCACAGGAGCACAGCTTTTGCAATTCTCAAATCTCACTAGCATCTGAAACTCTTTTTTTTTGCAAACTGAAGTATTAGATGCATTATGGAAAGTGTAAATGGAAGGCCACAGCAGAGCCTCTTGATCCAGAGTTTTCGCTATTCAAGCTAAACAGAGTCCATCAGGAAAGGACAAGATTAGACTCCTCAGCTATTATGAACAGAAGAAGGTCTGTTGTTGACTACAGCAGTACTCACAGCAAGAAATGGATTAAGCTCCAGAAGCTGAAGTGAGGTGGCAGACAGATGAGATAGGTCCTCTAGTTGGCAGAGTGCTAGGACAGAAGGGATGCAGCTTGCCCACACAGCAAGTCAGAAGCAGAATTAGCTAGCTGCCCTTCCCTTTTCCTGTATACTCTTTCAACAGTTTTAGCCATTCAGTCTAGTGCTTTCTAGGCTAAGCATCTGTTAGAGCTTATTTTGGCTCAGCTTCAGGTCTCAGTCTCGCTCTTGGGAAGGTATTTTGCCAAATGAAATAGCAACCTTTTGGCGCCAGTGCTTGTGAGCAGATATTTAAAATATTGTTTTTGTCAAGGGCAACTTCTTTTGATGGGCTGCAGAAGAGCCAAATTCAACTTGAGACATTATTACAATCCCTTACAATCCCTGGAAGCTCTGGTTTGCATTTGATTAAAGGGCAATGGAAACGGGAAGATTTCATTTTAATGGAGCAGCCTTGAGCCTTTGCAAAAGTTCTACCCCAAACCCAGAAAAACTTCTCCTGTGGTGACACAAACTGGACATACCACTTAAAACAATTAAGTACCATGTTCTATTTGCATAGCGTGTGTCCTGTAATCTGACTTCAGCTGACAACAAATGTGTTTAGCAACAACTAATATACACCAAAATCAGTACTGTTATGAACCCATGGTCAGAATCATGTTTTAGGAAAGGCTTGCTATTACACAGGAAATACAATTCTAGTTCCCATGCTGAACAAAGATGAAAAAAACTGAACGCTACCTTACGTAAGCCCTGGTAAATACTGGGCTATGCTACAAGTCACTGTCTACACAGGCAGTTGTATTTGCTTTGAGTACCTCAGTTGCCGCAGAATATTGAACAACAGTTTTCAGTTGAAGATCTCTTCAATGCTATTGACATGAAACATAACAGTATAGAGAGCTTCCATGAGAAAGCAGACTGAAAAAAAGCACACAAAAATAAAAGTTTTCAAGGAAAAGGAATACAAAGAGAAGCAAGAAGTGTTCCAGCCTAAAAAAGGCTTCTGCAAAGATCTGGCTAGCATGCAGTCTCATCACCTTTGGAGAGTTCTGTTATAGGATTCATAGTCACCCAAGGGTAACAAGCACATCAAGGTGAAGCTTTGCTAACTTGCTGTAGCTAACCATCACAAGCTCTACAATACTTAACCAACAACTTATATATTTCAGTGAGCCTTTGTATACCTGTAAAAAAGTACAAGGCTCCCACAGAAATGAGAACTATGCTCTATACACTACCTTCTTCCCCACAGCCCTCGGACTTGCTGTAGATGGTGGTGTGACTGATCATTTGACTACCGCCTGTCCAGCATCTGCTTTTTAGGGAAACCACCCTGCAAATATAATTAGCTGGCTCTAGGCTACCATTATTCATAATGAATACCCTGTTGTATATTGAAGCTATCACTAATGCTATTCCCTTAAAAAGATTTAGTATACTGACTCAGAGCCTGGGATCTCTGCTGGGGTTGTTGTTTGTTCCCAYGTGCTTGTCCTTCTGTGAAGTTACATGCCTGCATTACAAACATCGCCATACAGTGATAGCTGTGGTACCTGAGCAAGTTAGGTTGGTTATGGGAAATAATATAGCTGACTGAGCACAGAAATTAAGTGGCCCCACTGTGAAGGGTGTATTAGTCCAGGGATGCTGCTGTACTAACATGGCCTTAGGGCTTCTTGTATCTAAACTATTTTGAGTGTGTCTGCATTGCAATGTATTTGCCATGTATTGGTCTAACGTGTATAACACAAACATATGTATGTTTGTGTTTTAATTATTATTTTCTTCTTGACAGTGATGCTATATTGCCATCAGCTTTCAACATTCAAATATCCTATCTAATGATCCCCAAAATTGTGAAAGTGGGTGAAAGCTTTTGCATATTGACAAAACAGTATTTGCTTGATAGAGTATTCCTATAGTCATAATTTTATTTTGTAACATTGAGAATGAAAAACATAATACAAAACTCTAAAAGCTGATATTATCACTTACTTTAGGACTACAGTAGCTGTCTTAAAAAAAAAAAAAAAAGAAACAAAACCCAAAAGCCACAACCAGCAATTATTGCAAGACTTGCAACAAAACGATGTGTTTGGCATCACACTTCTGGTGGCAATATAGTAGCATGGCACCTTACACAAGAGAAAGAGTTCAGGGCTCAGAACAGCCATGGACAGAACTGCAGGTGCTTCAGTCAATTTAATGCCCAGAGGTTGCTACAAACTACATTTAGGATTCCCCTCCCGTCCCCTAAAGGCATAAGCAAGCTCAGCCAAACCACTGACTATTCCTGATTTCTGTCTGAACTGCAAACTCTTTGGAGCTATATATCCTTTTGTGCCTGTATAGCTCCATTTGAACAGAAATAATAAACCAGGCTGCCACAAATCCAGATCCCAGACTCAAGAAAGCTACTGAAGCTTTAAGGTGCCATGACCCAAATTCTGCTTGCAAAGTAAGTTTCTTGCAAACTCCCTCTAGGCTCATAAATATAGTTCTGTTTCCAATAATGTGTTTCTATTCAACATGTTTTCTGCATTTAAAACCATAATCCTTTGATAACTTTGGGAATATTTGGAAGATATTAAAAAAAAGGAAAAAAGATTTAAAAACCCCAGAAAGCAGTTGGGCATCCCTGAAGCTGATTGTTTATATGAATAAGCCATAAAACAAAAGGCCAGACTGACCATGGTAATAACTCCCAATGCTGATTCAAAGAAATTAAAAGCAGGCCAGGAAGCTTAAATCTAAATGTGTTTTCAATTGATCTTTGTTCCTGACTGTGTTTAATGGTCAGCTGTTTGAGAAACCCTCTGGGGTTCTACTAGGTGATTTCAAACTGAGAAACACCAAACAGTACCACAGAAAGCGAGATGCTTTTCGTTTCAAGAGAGTGAATTTAAACACTGCTGAAAGGTTGCAGACTGCCAGTCTCAGAAATGTTTTACAGAAGAAATATGGAGAATGTTTTTTCACTCCATCTACAGTACTCATACATCTCCCAGGACAGAATATCCGAGCTTCTAACAAACTAATTCTCCATAATTCTCCTGCAAAGCAAGGTGGTGTTATTATCCATACCTTACTCTGATGCAGAAAGACTCTAGGCTATATTCAGATGACCAATATTTCATCCATACCCCTAAGTTTAGTGTTTCCTACAGGCTTAGTATCTTTGAAGGCCACATCAGCCAATACAGGACTCAGGGACAGAGGTAAAATTTGACTCGGTTCCACTGGGCTCAATGTACGTCTAACCTCTACCACTCTGAGAGCGTATGTTTCTAAGTCCAACGCTCTAGACTTTCATTTTGCTGGGGAGATGTTGTGCTACCACCAAAACGAGTCTTTAGCTTCTGTTCTTCTGTTTCTAATTACTTCTTCAATTCTTAAAAATAAAAATACTTTTTTAAAAGTAAAAAAATACTGAAACAAACAAAGCCCTTTCCCAAAAATTAGATCCTTGATAGAGATAAAGCTTTTTTTTTTTTTTTTTAGCTATAGAGACAAGAGATATTTGAAGCCATAGGGGCAGGCATGCTCAGAATGAGATAGAATGCATTAATGAACTAGAATACAGCAATTAGAGTGCAGAAGCAAGAACAGAAAAGCAAGCTGCTAGCCCAGCCTCCCTTTCATTCCCAAATACTCAGAATTCAGCTACCCCTCTGCTGGCCAGCACTATCACAAGCTGATGCCACCTCAGTTCTTTGTTTCATGCTGTCATCCTGTTTTCACAGGTTAGGGCTGTGTTCAGATGGTTTACATTAAGCTGGTAAATTAGATGCTTATGTTAGACATTCAGGCTCTGTAAACTCTCCATAAAATCAATACTCAGAGTGACAATTGCCTTAAGAGGGCAACTACAAGCATCTATATTAGACTTTAGCAAGGTGACTGAATTGCCTTCTGAAGGTACTTCTCTTACCATTGACCACAGAGAGAACATATAGAGTCCAGGCTCCAAACATGGGCGATCATCTAAGACAGAAGATAGACTATGGAAATACTACCCATGCTTCTGTCCCTTGGCCAGAAGTTATTAGAAAAGTATAACCCAGTAACTTTTTGGCTACCTATTTTTTAAAACATTAAATGAGGTATAAGAGGAATGAAAACTGAATAGTTGGGCTGCAACACCTACATATTCTTATCTTTTAAAGCCATTGGGAGACTTCTTACTAGGAAGTCAAAGCAATGTCTTTTTTCTGAGTAGGTTTCTCCTACCATTCAAAAATCTTTTCTTTCAGAAATGAGGAAGGGATTTGCTTCTCATACTTGCTAAACTGGGACAAGACATAAAAATGCAAAAGGTTGTGACTTCCACTGTCTCTAAGATAAGATGTACTTACTAAACCTGACCGTTCTGTTAATGAACTCTACAGAATATCCCAAGGCGTATACAGATGAAGTGTTAGATATTGGCACATTTAAAAATGAGGCAATTTATTCATATTTGGTAAGGAAAATTCCTAACACCAAAGAATCTGGGAGAGAAGTTTTACAGTCTTTTCAGAGAGAGACAGAATCCACTGTAGACTTCAGAGGGCAAAGAATGAAAAAGAAAGATTTCTAGACAGAGCTAGCTAAGGGAAGATGATTGGGCATGGTGAGGGATATTCCCCATAAATTTTGCCATTGGCAGAAGGCAGCCTTGCTGGCAGCTATGGAAACAAATGACTGGGATGATATTTCAGTGATGCATCAGCTCTTGTTATTTATTCCAATGCAAAAAAACCCAGATGCAAAGGGATGTCATTCAGAATAGTAAGTGGCAAATCCCAAATGTTTGAGAGAATTAGAACAGAAAATCCCCAGAATATCTAAAAACAACTCTGGAAATTATGAACTTTCAGGTCAAATTACACTGGGTGAAAGAAATTAGCTGTGAAGTTGTAGCTGCAAACAGAAATTTGACTTTTCAGAAGGGGGCTGGAAATCTCACCTGAACAGCCTAATTAATTGTGTTTGTGTACTCCCCTATCTGCCACAAGAACTCAAGTTGAGCAGAGCTGTAAAGGCTTGTGATTCAGCTGGAGTACTGGGCAGCTTGGAATCAATTCTCTATTTGTGCAGACCGATCCAACCAGCCCTATGCAGTTCACTCAGTCAATGCTGTAGCATGCTTTCTGATGCAGAAAGACAAACTGGCAAACAGAATATTGAAGGTGAATTTATATGTCAGCGCTTGGGGTATTTCAAATCTACAGACAGATTGGTTAGGACAGCATTTAGCAAAAGCAGCCCTTGCAAATACTATAGTATAGTCCAAGCTTTCATGATGAACAGGTTTGATATAAAATGCAATCAAATTTTGCTGCTACACCTGAGGGTTCAGCAGCATGAACTCACCTCAGCTAAAGAATTATTTCCATTTATTATTGGAAAACAGTACAGAGACAGTTACTGTTCTCCTCCTGCTTAGGCTAGTTGAACACTTCCTCCCTCTCCAAAGTGCACAGTCTCTGGGTCAGGAAATGCACTCTTCAGCTTCCTCTCAAAGCTGTTTCCTTGAAGGATAAGGTCTTTCCTGCCTTTCCTCAGTAGGCTGTCTGTGCATGTCCTATATACAAACCTAGCCACTACAATATCATTAGTCATATTTTGCAGAAGTGGAAAACTGAAATCTAAATGTTAAATTACTTCCCCGAAGTCAGTGGCAGAGATAGGAGGAGAATAATTCTATCAAGTTGTTATCAAACACTTCACATTGGAAGAGCTAAAACACTATCCAAAGCCTATCTCTGTCATTACTTCAGTTATATGGATGACTTGCCTTAACATCGCCCAAGATGCCAGTAACAGAAATGCAATGAGCCCTCAGGTCTCCCAGGCTCTTACACAGAAGCTGTCCCCTAGATTTTATTACCGCTGTTCCTTTCCAGCTCCCATTTTTGTATGTAAATGATTATCATCTTAACTTCTCTCTCATTGCCCCCTTATTCATCCAACACATCATGATGCAGCTGCCTCATACTGGGAAAAAAGCACAGAGCTGTGAAGGGACAGACAACACCGTCAGACTCTGGTGATGTAAAAATCATATAATCCTTGGAGTTCACCAAATAACAACGTTTGCCATTTTCTCTCTCAGCAGGCTTCCCTACACCATCAAATGAAATATGTATTTTCCAGTCTAGTTACTTCACCTCTGCATGCAGTTTCCACCTCAAGACACCAAAGCAAATGTTTGTGCTGAGTGATACAGCTAACAGTGCCAGTCCCAAAGGTCTAGCTCAATGCTTCTGGGGACATATGCAATTTTGGTCTGGGCTCAAATGTATGGAAAGTGGTGACTTTGACCCATGCTGTAAAGGACACCAAGGAAAGGACATGCTTACTCATAAGAGAAGTAAAGCTGTAAAGTGATTTTATAAGAACAAGGGACTGGGAGAAGAGATTATTTTCCCAACAAATAGCACACTGATACATTATCTGTTACAAGTGTTAGAAATTTTTAATATTTGAAATCTGCCTGCACAAGAACTTTCATATTTATCTGCTATCAGTGACATTACACTTCATTTTATTTGGATGTCAGTAGATATTCAAGGACACAGCACTGCTCTGTTACAAATGCTTTTAAGTCAAGCACAGTAGCAGCAAGTTACCAGACAAAGGGACACTGTGTTAAAGGCTGCCTGCCAGAGATTACTTATTCAAGTTGATTACACGGAAAGGACAGTAGCGCTGCCACACTTCTGCCCCATACTCCCCAGGGAAAAAAAGAAAAGCCAGGAGTCATATCTAGGTTTTCTTCAGTTCTCACTGCACAGGGTAGGCAGGAAGAATGTAATATAATATAATGACACAAGGTTTGATCTTGCAAGGTAGTGCACCTAACTGCATTGCTAGGTCAGTGCAAGCGCGTTATACCTTAGTTTTAAGTAAGAGTAGTATATAAAATGCCTCTCACTTGAAATCTGACTCTGAACATGATTTGAGTCAAAAACAGAAAATAATCACAATCATAGATCATCAAGAAACAGTAAGAGAGGTTGGAGAGTTCATGCTTTCATCAAAGACCCAAAATACCTTTCATTACCATATATTTCAGTAAACTTTGGGGTTGTACAGCACATCTTAGGATTGCACCGCCGTAACATCCGTAAATAAATCTCGCTGTGACATTCTTATGTGAAATGGCACAGAAGAATTAAGGTAGAATTAAGGTTAATGAATTCCACCTCATTGATTCTACCTTAATTTTATTAATTGAAGAAAGAAACTGGCGAGTCAAATATACACATAATAAATATTGGTGGAAAAAGTACTATGCACAAATTCCCACTTATGCTACTTACTTCAAACCAGGCAGAGTTAAGTCACTAATTAATTAGCATTAAGTGATTACAAAGGATGTGGTTTATATCCATTACTATCTAATTGCTTTAGTATCAGAGGAAAATAAAATTGCATCTCTTAGCAATAATCGGTAAATCCAATGAAGCATGAAACTCATGTAAAGGCAATGATTTCAGATCACAGGAAAGAGGGCTGGAACTAATTATCCGGTAYGAGGCATCGCTTGTATGTGTGTGAGGCCGCGTGTGCCTGCTGCCATCTCGCGGGGACCTGCCCGGGCACCGCTACTGAGTCGCCCCGCTCGGGTGCACGCCGGCCGCTCAGGCCCCGGCATCCCTAGGGCCATGACCTTCTGCCAAGGAGGCCTTCGGTGATGTTGGAAAGCCCAGCACAGCAGGCGCCCAGCCTGCAAATGCAGGTGGAAGTACAGAGCCAGGAGGAGACTCCCACATCCATCCCTGGAGGGCCAGCACAACAAGACCTTTCACAAAACACCTGGATGAATTACCTTTCTTCTGGCTGGCAGGAAAGGCAGTACCTTTTATTAGATCAATTGATCTTGCTGGAAAGAAAAGCAGACTGCCTTTCAGGCACGGAAACACTTATTCCAGGTTTGCCTTCTGGGAGCCGCCATAAGATCTCCTATCATTCATTGCCCATAAATCTCACATGTCAAGGAGTCTCACATTTCCCAAACATTCCTATTTCTAGTTATCCAGTTTCTTTTTCTCCGTGTCCCACATATATTATTCTTATTTCATCCTTTTATTTCCATTCTTGCATTTTTCTTGGTTTTTCAAAACCAAAACCTAGACAACAGTACACTTCAGGTAAGATTCTATTTCTCGTGTCTTTCTATCCGTGTATCTGAAGCATTCATAATGATCTGCACAGTGTAAGTGATTTCTCATTAAATGCATAAAATGACAAAAATGCCTCATACACAATTGGTCCAAAAAGCAGGAGTCTACTCCAGTAATGTCTAGCAACACCCCTCTTTATGCAAATCTTTGCAATATGTGCATGTAAGCTGGAGCATCGCTATTAAATATTTCTGATTTTCCTCAACAAATTGTGGTATGCCAGTTCTGTTATGCGGCAATGCCTGCACAGGGATTATGCCTTGCAAGCTTTTCCATTATTGTTTGAACAGCCTTAGTCCTGCCACGGGTGTTTGAATATCCTGTGGCCAGAACAGAGAATGGGGTAATAGTGGATGCAGGACTACCTTTTTACACACCTTGATTTAATAATCGAAGAATTATATGATCTTGACCCAGCCCTGAAAACAGCTGAAAAACTTCTCCAAAAATAATCTAGGCAAGGGTGTAACCTCACAGTATAAATTTCATAAGGGCTTTTATGAGTTTAGTCACTGTTTTCTATATACAAATGTGATACAGTTCTTCATGATAAAATACACAGTTGCTTTTATACAGAATATGAGGGCTAGCATTTTCAGTCAAACTCATCTGGGAAAATAGGGTGAACACATCAGTGTACATACCTGGGGAGATGCACGGTATGAGACAACAGAAGACTCTTTCGGAATATCCTATAAGCGTTTGGAATAAAAGCGGTTAGCCATTGAACCCAACAGTATGGACTGAATTACAAAAAAAAAAAAAAAAAAAAAAAAAAAAAAAAGGCACCAAAAAACACCCTCTCTTCAGGAAAAGCCTGTTCCAAGTTATTACTGATACATTCCCACTGAAGTCTGAGGGGTTATGGTACTGCAACAACAGAAATCTGCCTTTTAGATCAAAATGCCTTTTATCATGGCTTTTAAAATGTAGTTGACCTTTTCTGTTTTTTGACCGATCCCTCACTGGTCATCAGAAGCAATGGAACTGGTACATACAAGAATTATGAACAGCTACATAAATTGTTTTGGGACATATTTTGACAATTTAAAATTTTCAACACTTGTCTGAGCCAATTAGTTTGTACCACTTGGGGTTTGCTAGTGTTTGGGGGTATTTTTTTATTTCCACAGACATCCTTTGTTCAGTACATGTCTCTATTTTCCCTGCTTCAATGAGTGTAAAACTCTGACCATGAAAGGATCTGTTGCCCTAAGTATGCCAGCTTCTGTACACTTCTCTCTGTTACTTTTCACTGCAAGTTATTCTGTGAAGTTACTTTTACTTCAGTTTGGATTTCTATGTTTCCACATAGTGACTAAAAAGCACATGGCAGTCCCCAGCACGCTGTTTTTGAACACCTGGTGATAACTTCTATTGCCACTCTAACTTTAGAGAAGGCATATTCTTTTATCAGTGTGGTATGCAATTAACACTACACCTCATTATTTTTAGGTAGTATTTGGATTTTCACTCTAAGCATTACCTCAGTAGTCCCATGTGTCAGTGTTATTTCTCTGGTAATTAAGGCAGCCCCATAAAACATTACACAAAAGCAGGGAAGGGCTTGAATCCCTCTTGCTAATATGAAGCTGAATCAGCTGACACATCACACTGGGAATTGGCTGCTGCCAACAACTGTCTTTCATCTACTGGCAATCCCAAATGCATGGGAAGCAGATGAGTATCTAAGACATTCCATTAAGACTAAATAAGGGAACTATTACTTTTTTTAATAGGAAAAAAACAAACCACCAAACAAAAACTGAAATCATTGTCCATGACTACATCATATAAGAGTCCTGGATAGAAGGCAGAACATACGGATCCTGAAAAACACAGATAACCAGTAGACAGCAAAAGTGCTGGTAACTCGACTGTGAGAGAAGGTGAAGAGGGAGCTCTGTGAGCACAATGAAGACTGGAGACTCAGACTTCAAATTCCAGGCAGGGAAATGGACTTCTGTCCTTTGATCTCAAAATTATTTGGAAAATGAGACCTGATATTCATTTTTTCCTAAATAAGCATGATTATATAAAATAAACGTTAAGTTCAGTGACGGATTTTTCTCTTGGCAGAAATAACTGAAAGACTCTACTAACTTCTTAGACAGAATGCACAATAGAAAATTATTCTTATAATAATGGAATAAAAATGTTGGATTCAGTCCCATGAAACTAACCAGATAAAACTATGTCCTGAAATGATGAATCAAATAAATTGTAAATATTTTATTTTACCTGTAATGCTATGTAAGAAATATTTTTCCTTAGAGCAAGAGATGATGTTGCTTCTAGTAATACAAGAAAGATGAGAAGACAGCTACTGATAAAGAAATTATACATCATCTGTGAAAATGCAGCTGACATGACAGCAAATGCAATAATAATGACTCAGTCACACATAAGGACTATAAAGAGAAATCATACAAGAGCAGAGCTAGGAGGTTAATTATATTCACCACCAAAATCAGATGCAGGGAAACCAAGCAAGGAAAAATGTAAAATCAGAAGGCCCTGAGTTACCACACTGATCCATGTTTACATGCGAATGTGTCTTTGTTTCTCCTCTAGGCAGATAGATTTTGCTGTAATGGGGTAGTATCTAAACATCTTAATCATCTCACTAGATGGATGCTAAGTTTTCAACAACAGGCACCATTAATGTGTGTCACTGGTAACTACCCTCCTCTAAAAGTAAACTGATACTTTGTGAAACAATATTAATTATGAAGGTGTCTATTTTTCAGTAGTCATTCAGCAAGGAAGAACAGTTTTGTAGCTTGGACACATATGCTCCAAGCACTATCACATGATTGATTTTCTTATCATTAGATTTATACAATTTTTGTGTTATGTGGTCTTTGTGTGAGCCAACCACTGATCTTTGACTTTTGAGATATAGGCTATCCATCTTTACTCACTACATACACTCTCCAGCATTCCGTCCAGCAGCTTGACATCAACATATTAAAAGAAGGTTACCACAGTTGCCAGTTTTGAAGCACAACTGCGGCTCCATATTAAGCTGCCCAATTTTTAAGGTGGCAACATAGAAGTATAATGGGCAGGTCTTAAAGAGCCTTGCTTGCTTCACCTGAATCTGCAGCTGACTATGTCAAATTAAGCACCAAGGATAGTTTGATGCAAACAAGAATGAGATCAAACAGCTGCTCTCTAACAAGAACGCCTCACACATTAGACTTCTCAATGACACATCAAAGCTCCAGGAACAGAAACATTTTAAAGCTTTATGCAATTTGACCCAGGCACACCTACATGAAATGAAGGCTGCACAGTGAAAGCCTAAGAATAGGAGATCCAGTTTTTACTGGTACACAGACTAGGAAGTGCTTTTATGAAGAGAAAAAAAAAGCTGTTGGTGTTCCCATGCATTAGCTCTTCATTGTAGCTTTGACAGGTGTTCCCCATTTATTTAAGAGAAGCAAATTGCTAGCACATGGGCAGAATTTATTATCTTTTTATTGAGCTGCTCCTTTTATACTCAGGAGCCTGTCTTCAATGACTGAGTTGAAACAGCTCATCAACTGATGATGTTCACCCGTCAGCTAAGGAAGCAGAGAAAACTCCAAAAGCCACCCGTCATGATAAAATTGGGTTTTATGCTAAAATAACTTTAACTGGTAACCCAGATATGGGAAAGAGTGTGTCAGGAGCCCAAAGTGGATCTATAAAAGAATAAAGATGATTGCACCTGAGGTAGTAACCACCACTGCACTTTTCTCTCTGCTACACCTGGGAAACAACTACCTGGAAATGTTCTTAGTTATTCAAACAGCCACCTGATAGACAAAGTGGTGCCAGAGAACTGAGACAGTTTTTGACTGGCATAGTTTCACTGGACTACACGTTTTATCAGGAGGTGAGATTTCTGGATCTTTCAGTGTTTATATATATATATGTACACACACACAGAGTTTACTTGTGGGAAAAGAACAGCTTGAGACCAAAAAAACCAAAACATTTGAATGATACCTGAAGTTCTCCCCTAAAGTTTGTCAAACTAATATTAAAAACTATGATAAAAGGTTTTGAACTAAGAGACTTAGAGGTAAATCTCTTACTATGTAGCTACAACTGTTAAGATAACAGCTGCAAGCATATGGCCAAGAAAGGGAAAAGGAAGTTCCAAAATAATCCAGTCTCCTTACCAGTTATCAAAAGCATACATGCTTCATTTTACAGCCATACCTGCCCCACCCACACAGGTTTGTTGCTTGAGCATGAACACATGGGGCACTACAAGTAATAAGCAAATTATATCCAGTAAGTCAGTTTGTTGGGTAACCATTAAACCTTGGATAGAGGTAACCAGCATTTGCTCTCTACACAACACTTGGCAACCACTTACTCTGCTGGGCCTCGCTGGCAACAAGACCTGGAAAACAGGGCTAACAGCACTTCCCTGCCACATAGGGCCAATACCGTAAGGGCTGCATAGCCCTCACATACAGCACTACCGGATAGTCTTCTCCACTAGGGTGGCAGCTTCGTGACATGCCTGCAGGCTGCTCTGTTTACCACATCACCATACAGCTGTAGGCCAGCAGCAGAAGTGCTGCTGCCTCTACCCTCACTGCAAGGAGGCCAAGGCGGCAGCAGCAGGACCACACTGCCACCACCCAAACACCTCAGCGGCCACCCACAGCTGACGGCAACGTGTGCCTGAAGCACAACTAGGAACATGTCAGAGAAACACAGCCAGCTGCGGCAGGCCCAGGGGTACAGCAACACCCTTGAGGCCACTGAGGTGGTGGGGTTTGAAAGGCCACGGGGAGCTCTAGGACACCCGGCCCTGCTCGGCCTACCTCCAGCAGGGCCCTCTGCCCCAGGCACCGCCAGGGTTCCCTGCCGCTGGACCGGCCGGGTGAGTGCTCGGCACTGTACAGACAGGCATAAACCCCGCTTTCTCCTAGCAACCAGCAGGGTGAATGACTGCGCCACAACCAATAAATAGGCCTTCCCGCCCTGACAGATAGAAGGTAAGGGCGGTGCCAGGCAATGAGAGAGCTGATAGGCACGGAGGCGGGGGATGCGAGAACCCAATCGAAAAACTTTCCGGCCCCGAGAGGGTGGGAACAAGATTAAGCTTCAGTCACCGACGGTCTGCTCTTCCTCCAATCAGAGCGTCTTCCCTCATCGCTCTCCCCAGATTGGTTAACAGATAGCAGGAGGGCCTTAGCACACCCCTTTCCCCAATAGAAAGGTAGCACTGCGTGACAGGCGTTCAGATCAGCCAATTATTGCCGGCACGACACCCCCACCTCTCCCTCTTGCAAAATGGCGGCGACAGCTCCTACTGCAGCTCCGGCTCCTCCCGCGGCCGCCCCAGCGCAAAGCCCGACGGCGGCGCCCGCTACACCGGCGGGAAACGCTCCCCCCGCCACCGCCGCGCCACCCCCGCCCACCGCCCCGGCGCCGCCGCCGGCCGCGCCGCTGTCGGCCGCGCTCTCGGGCCCCTTCCCCGGCGGCCGCGTGGTGCGGCTGCACCCGGTCGTGCTCGCCTCCATCGTGGACAGCTTCGAGCGGCGCAACGAGGGCGCGGCGCGGGTCATTGGGACGCTCCTGGGTAAGAGTCGCCGCCTTGCCCCGCCCGCCGCCAGCCTGGGGGCGAGCAGCCCGCCGCCCCCACGGCGCCCCCCTAACCGCGCTGCCCTCCCGCAGGGACCGTGGACAAGCACTCGGTGGAAGTCACCAACTGCTTCTCCGTCCCTCACAACGAGTCCGAGGATGAGGTATGGAGCGCGGGACCGCCCGCCGCCCTTCGGAGGCGGCCCGGGCGGAGCGGGTCCGTCGTGGCGGGCCCGCCTCGCGGGGGCTTCGCGCCGGCTCCGGCCAAGCCCGCCCGGGCTGTGCCGTAGAGCGGGCGGTGGGTCTCTCGGCGGGGCGGCGACTGCCGAGGAGTGTGGCCCCTGTGCTTCCCTGCGCTCCCTCAGATGGCGGCGTTAGGGCTTGTGCCCGTGTTGTCCTCCGCTAAGGGTTAAGCATCCCTGTAACCAGCTGACTTGGTCCTGTCCCGTTTCTCAGGTGGCAGTCGATATGGAATTTGCCAAAAACATGTATGAGTTGCACAAGAAGGTGTCTCCTAGCGAGATCATCTTGGGCTGGTAAGTTCTCCTTCTGCAAGAACATGCATGCAGTTGTGTTGGTCCCTTAAACTACTTGAAATACATAATTCTCCTTGTCACAGCTTGAGAATCAGAAGCACTAATGCTTGTGACAGTAAGATCTTGCAACTCTTGTTATACAGTCAGTTGTAAAGCTCCTGCAGTTCATAATAGGAGGAGACGATATTGGAGGCTTGCAGGGTTTGTTTTTGTTTATGTCTAGCAAAGGTATCACAGAGGAGTGATGAGTTAGAGAATGCTTGCATGGCTTTGTTATAACTTAGCCACCTGTAATACAACCTGCACCATGGAAGATAACTGGTTAGAAAGAAGGGAGAACACAAAAGAGTAGTTTCAAGTACTGAAGGCCTCGGGAGGAATCCGTGATACCAGCTTGAGCGTGCAGAAGTTCTCTGCTGAGAAAAGGTGGAAGTACTTGTGTGTGGGATGTGAAGCAAGATCAGTAGGGTGTTATGGGAACAGAGTCTGTGTCTGAGTGTGTGGATAGCTTTATTAGTCTTTTCATGCTTCTTTGATCCTACAAAATAGCTTAGTTCTGTTCCTGTAGAGCAGACTTCCTCAGCAACCTTCTAATGGCACGGCAAAGTGCAGTTCTAATGAAAGGAGTTTTCCTGTGTATGTGAGAAGCTAATTGCAGAGCAGTTAAAGGAGCTAGATTAACAAGTTATACCTCCTGCAGAGAGATGTTTAATTTGTGGAAGATCTACTTGGTTGGTCCAAATTTGTTTGGCATGCTTTGAGTTACACAGAAATAAAGAGTTGGTCCAGAACATAGTGACAGATAGCTGAATCTTGGGTGTCTGATGTCAACTGTACTGACTCGTTATGGCTGGTACTACAACACTGGCCCTGTGCATGTTTTGGGCATGGGTGTGCTCTGCCTGTGATTCCTACAATTCTAGAACAGCTGGCCATAAAAGTACAAATTCCCTAGTTAAAACACTTGTATTTAGTATGCTTCTGCAGCTCAGTGTTTGGAAATCAGTGTTTTAGGATACAAACCTGTTAAATACCAACAATACCAAACATGGGGCACTTGAATGTTGGAAGAATGGCTCCTCAACCTGTGCTCTTTTGAAGGTATGCAACAGGTCATGACATCACAGAACACTCTGTCCTGATCCATGAGTATTACAGCCGGGAAGCGCACAATCCAATCCACCTCACTGTGGACACGAGTCTCCAGAATTCACGCATGAGCATTAAAGCCTACGTCAGGTACTCTGGGAGGCTGCATTTCTGGGAGGGGAGCTATCTGAATTACTGAGAGAGACCCCATCAGGGTAACAAGAAATGCAGTGGGCTGCGGTGTCCCATTTTGGACAATGTTGTGCAGTAGCTAAAACATAGCAGTGAGCCAGGGATCATGGCTTACTTCTCATTGGAATGTCTTGACCATTGTTTGTAAGTTGAAAGACCTAACCTTTCATAAGCTGGTACCTCGTTGGGGTGAGGAATTGTGACGTAATTAACAGTGTTCTGAACATCTTCGTGACATTTCACAGGATTCACATAGCTAGCATTAATGTTACTATCTTCCATCACACTGCCTGAATGCTAGCCTGTACTCACTGGGCTTTATTGCTCAGCAGTTTATTTATACAAGTTGGAGGATTAGTGCAGTTAAAACATAATTAAAACAGCATCTTCTTGATCAGTCCTTCCTCCCCTTAACCCCTTCCATTTTTACCAATCAATAATGGAGATTAAATATTGAGAAATGAAACTATTCCACCTCGCTGTTCTTCCCAGTACTGGCAGAAGAGCTCTCCTCTTTAAGCAAAAAACCCCAGCCTTTCTTCATAGCGGAATTCTACTGCTTCTCGGCTGTGCATCTTCAAAAAGGAAGCTGTTCCAAGATGTCTTACTTAAAGCACAAATGGACTTCAAATACTTTGAATAATAGGAATAATAAAGGTGCTGAGAGTGCTTTGTACTTGAGTTTTTATCATATTTATGTTTGTTCCTTAAGTGATTTCTCAAAGCATGGAGTATTTCAGGATAGAAGAATACCTGTTCTATAAGCAAGAAGGAACTGTGGCAAAGAAGATAGTACTTAGCTCTTCATGCATTCATGCTGACAAATGTCAGACCAGCTAGGAATATTCTTGGATGAAAATGAGCAGTTAATAGTATGCCAGAACTGATTTCCTGTCCTCAGTTATCCATGGTCTTAATACTGCTGATTTTGGTGAGAATGAGTAACCTACTCATGTTCACACTTAAGTGCTAACAGAGATCATTGAGATGGAAATCTATTACTCCTCCCATAAATACGTCCATGCTGAAAATGTTTTGTTGTTGTTCTTTTTTTTCCTAGTGCCCCAATGGGAGTCCCTGGTAAAACTATGGGCGTGATGTTCACACCTCTAACAGTGAAATATGTTTATTATGATACAGAGCGGATAGGAGGTGAATGTTTTCTTCCTATTTTGGTTATAACCATTGTTGTGACACTTTTCAAATGCTTTTTTTACCCTGGTAAAATTGCCATTCTGGGAATTCTACTGGGAATTAGACTGTCTTGCCGAAGCTGTCCTAAAATCTTCAAAAAGCTAAGGATTTGAACTGGTTTCTGTGGCAATCAGGTTTTTTCACTGATCCTCCTTTTGCTTTCAGTGGATCTTATCATGAAGACTTGTTTTAGCCCTAATCGAGTGATTGGCTTGTCCAGTGACTTACAGCAGGTGGGGTCAGCGTCAGCCAGGATTCAGGATACCCTGACCATGGTGCTGCAGTATGCAGAGGATGTATTGGTAAGGCCAGCTTTTTATGAGCCAGCAAATAAGTTTGATGTAAGCTTGTGCATCATTTTTCTTTTTATATATTATCTTTCTGGGCCATAAACTTACTGAGTTTTACTCACATTGAAGTGTATGTTTCTTATGCTTAGTCTGGCAAAGTGGCTGCTGACAACACTGTCGGGCGTTTCCTGATGGATCTTATTAACCAGGTGCCAAAGATTTCACCAGAGGACTTTGAGACCATGTTGAACAGCAATATCAATGTAAGTTCATCATCTAATTTTTTCAGTGTATTGCCAGCCATTTTGAAAGTTTGTCATACAGACACAAATTTGTCTGTGATCAAAACAATCTATCTTTTCATACAAACATGTTAATAGAAAATACAGCCCTTTCTTGTGAGTAATTTGATGTTTTAAGAGCTGAAGGTGGATAAAGGAGTTCACAATAATAATCTTGCAAGCAACTGCAAATGAGAGAATAAGTTTTAAAGTACTTCGGAATTAGGCAAGTAATCTGAAAGCCAGCACCAATTCTTTTAGAGTGATTGGACAACATGAATTACCAAGCTTAAAGCAGTATGGATTTCAAGGATAACTGGTGACTTGCCAGCTTCCTTTGCCTGAGCTGAAGTTCTGTCTCCTTGTGTAACACTCAGAACATGAACAAGGTTTTAGTATGCTACCTTATTTCTGTAACAGATTTTTAGAAAGCGAAAGCTAAGTTTCTGAATGTGTTGTTCACCCACAGTCTGCAAGATCAGAACTAATTTTTAATTTTGCTTATACCCTTTGACTTGCCTGGTTAACATGGGTGAACTCAGAGTTAAAATTTCACAAGCAGTGTTTCATGTTCTGGGAATACCAAAACCTTCTTCCTGCGATGGAAGCATTCCTCAGGGTAGGACTTTCAGGATTAACAATATTTCTAGTAGCTGATTGTAAACTGCTTTACAGGCGTTAAAAATTCAACTCCCTAATAGGCTACCATCTTTGTTAATATTTCTGATCGTTGGGGTTTTTTTCCCTCTCAGGACCTACTGATGGTAACCTACTTGGCAAACCTCACACAGTCACAGATTGCTCTCAACGAAAAACTTCTGAGTTTATAAAGAAACTTCTGCCACCCTACACTTCAAAGAGCCTGAAGGATGAGCAGATACACTTTTCTATGGTGGTGTTACAAATTTCTTTGGACCCTAATTTAATTACCTAGGTGACTTGGTTTACATCTTTATTTCCATTGCCTTGAAAAATCCCTAGCATGGTTTAGGAAATGAATGGGAACGGCTGCAGTTTAGTTGAGCCCAGTATTTTAAAATGGAATACGTGAATCTTTTGTCTCCTGAGTTTATCTACTTGTGTAACAAAATACAGCTTTATTGTAAGAATGTATTTGAAATAAAAGTTCCATTGCAATGGCAAGAATGGCTTCTGTCCAGAAAAAACTGTTCTCATTTATTGTATGATGAATCCACTTTTGAAAGAAAGGGGGGATAACATGGCATCAGGAAAGAAAACTAGAGTGGATGCAACTCCAATTCTGCAGACTTCTTTGCTTTTTTTTTTTTTTTTTTGCAACTGTTAAAGCACACTGAAAGCGTGGCTTCTTGTGTTGCAGATAATATACTTTTCCATGGAGGACTACAGAATGGTCACTGGTTTATTAGTGGTGCTGCGTATATGCAGGTTCCACTTTACGGAAATCTGAAAACGAAGTTCAGTAGAAAATCTGGTGGGAAAAGCTTGGGAGTCAAACATCACCAAGGATTTCAAGCTTTAATTTGCTATTGATTTGTAAACCACAGACTTCTTGGATTTATTAGGGGACTTTTTCCTTTTGTTTGTTTGTTTAGGATGTGTTGCTCCAAATAACTTTGACAAAGTCTAGCTTTAAATACTCAAGATAGATCATTCTCTGGGTATGCTTCTATATACACCGTATATTATATTTAGTCATATTAGTGCCCTCACTAATATAATAAAAAACTTTCCTATCCTCTGTGACATGTTCAGCCTTTTTCTTTTCTTAGATGGCTTCTCTGAATGAGTACAACTTTATTGGACATTACTGTATTACATGTTTATTTCTGGCAATGTGCATATTTTCCTGGTAAGTATTAGGCTTTAAAATACCTTGCTTAAATGGCTCTGTTACCAGCTCCTAGCACTCAAGTATTTAATTGCTCAAATGATGATAAGATCTTTTCTTTGTATCCTGGCTTAGTTGAGCTGATCTTGCATTTTTACCTCAGCATGAAGCTCTCCTTGAAAACATGTAGTAATACTGTGCTTACTCGCATCTTTGAGCAAGTGCACATGAAACCCACAAGCGCATGAAAGTACACTGTGTTACTTATCAAAATCAATACTTGCAGGATGAAGTATCTTTAACAGAAATGCCTTCTTAAAATAGCAGGAGGGAGCTGGTAATGCTCCAGTATTTCTTAACTGATCACAGTCTCAGCAGTAGAAAGAAGGTGGTGTACCACAATGGAAACTGCAGATACCTGATGGTAATTAGCTTCCCTGTGCTCTGTTGTGCCGCAAGGCTTGCGGATGACGTTTAGATGATTCTTCAAGAGATATTAGTGGATAGGCAGTATGCAACAGTCAGGTTCCTATGACTGCTATCAGGTACTTAGGATCGATGCTGCACAGAACAGTTCTGGTGGTGGTGGTGACTAGGATTAGAGTAAGATCTAAAGGGAGTCCTTGTGGACTGTATTGTGTTAGTTAGTTTGCTGGTTAAGCTAAAAAGCAATTGAAATAAGACATTCTAAATTCATGTGACTGAAGAAAAGGGTTAATACTATGTGTTTCTCTGCGTAGGGAAAGAAGTTTGTGCTGCTAATTTGGTGTGTTTAACAGACACTGTTGTTGGCATCTTCGCTGGTTCCCTGTGTCCACTAACTTTACCTTGGAAGGGGTTTCCTGAATCACAAATTAAGTTCTTTCCTGTCTTGACCAACCATATCTTAAATTCTTTTTCAAATATACCTAAATATAACTCCTTTGTCCTTACTAAAGTTCTTATTTCATGCTTTTCCTGGTATTTATACATAATCTGTTATAGGTAGCCATCATATTGTAGCCTTCATTTTACTAAGCGTATTAAGCTTTATCTCCTTTCTTCTGACGCACTGTCTATGCCTTGATCACTTAGCTGCCCACTTTAAACTTAATTCCAGTCTTTCTTGAACTTGAGTTGGTAAAGACCATACCCATATCAGCAGATAGATCAATGAATATAAGAATACATTAATACTCTCCTGTTATAAATTCCTTGTTTGTCTCTTGGTGTCTGTCACGTAGTGTGATTGAGCACCCCACCTCTTGCTTCTGCTGTCATTTGCAGCTAACTCCAGTTTGCCAAGAAAATTATTAATTTAAATGCATGACCTGGCCATTATGACACTTTTTAATTAAAAAATCTAGATCCACATATTTCTCCTGGTTTGGATTATTCTCAGTATTGGTGACACCTCACAGTTTTGTCAGCAGGTATCATTAGCTTATTCCTAACTTTTGTGCCCTACTCAGTTAAGAAAAAACTTGGAATTGATCCCAGACCAACTTAACAGAATTCTACAAATTCCCTTTTCAACACAGTGTTTGTTCTTTCTTACAACTTCTTTATCCTTGCTCATGCTAATTCCTGTTTTCTGTAGCTTTACTCATTACAGGTTCTTGTCAAGCCTTCTGTGGACATCTAAGTGGTTTATACTGAATTCCTCGTTTAAAATGTACATTGTGTCAAACTGACCCAGTATGTCCAGTGATTGATCTTGGATAAACCATGTGTTTGGCTGTAAGCCTTGGAAAGTGGAGATAAGACTAATTGTTCTATATTGTTGAGAATAACAAACTTTTTATTTTGCTATCTGCAATTAGATACTTTAAAAAAAAAAAAAAAAAATCCTTGCTGCCAGAATTACAATTTCATTTGCTGATTTGTTTCCATATACTGGGATGAAGGTCACTAAGTTTGCCTTGGTTGAGTCATTTAAGTTTCTTGGCAGAATACTTAAGTCTGCTGCAAAGAAGAAGTAGTGTTTTGGTGTGTGATTTTGTGAACCTGTGGACATATGCCATCTATTAGTAACTAATCTGAAATGCATGGTTTTAATCCTAAGGATTAAAAAGTTGATGGTGAAAAACAGACATGCTGCTCGTTTCAGTAGTCTAGCAGAACAACCTGCTGCTCTCCTTCTGTGCTTTGAGGAAGGGTGAAGCTTCTATTTTTAATGTGGTTCCACACAACAGAACTAGAGACCCTGGTGGCAACTCAGTTGTAAGGTTTGTGTGAAATCTTGATGTTTGGACTACAGTAGGTGGAGCCCTAACATGACTCACTGGGCAGTGACTCTCACTTGAGCAGCTAACCACACACATGGCTCTTCCTGAACTGAACGAAGCTTGCTCTACTCCCTGTTCACATGGAAGGTTAACTCAACAGCTAACTTTGTCTGCATTTTAATTACTGCAGTCACAAGGTAGCGTAACAGGAAAAGTATTTTTGGTACATAATTTAGACTTGGATCACTGCAGTATCCTGTTGGTTTGTTACACTTTGACCTATGGTTCAAAGCTGACCAGATCTTGTTGCTTACAGCAAACTGTGGGAAAGTTTTTTGGTTTTGTTTTTTTTTTTTATTTAACTGTACTGGAAGAAATGGAACATCAGAAGTAATGCTTTGTATTATTTAAGTGGAAATAATGTTCCAACCAGGATACATAGCACAGAGAAGCAGCAATGCTTTAGTAACCTATGTCACCAACAATAAATTACTCGGAAAAAAAAGGTTTGTTTTGGCTCTATTGAGAGCACTCAGTTAGCACGACTATGTTGCCAAGTCCCTGCAGACCAGAATTCTGTCCAGTATCACGTCTTAAGAGAAGATGCAAGGATATTACAAAAGAAAGGAGCAAGAGTTTGTCTCCCAACTTCACTAAGTTGAATTTTCTAATAGTGAGAAGTTGCCTTGACTCTGCATGGGGTTTTAGAAGCTTTCCTAAATGTGCTGGCTCTAGCTATAGTAACAAGCCAAGGGATTTCCTTAAATATAGGGAGTGAAATTAGATGACCACAATGGTTCCATTCCATGCTTTTAAAAAATCATTCCACATATTCTTGTTAACATATAGGCATGCAATGCATTTAACAGATTCTTCAGACATACGCTGTTTTATTTAAATGGTTTCTCTTATTCTTTTCCCACTTGTTTGTGAAAACAGCTTGTTCCTTTCCTGAATAGCTCAAATCCAAACAGTCCTCTAAATGGAAGAGAGAAAGAATTGTGTATTTTATAAGTGTACTTGCTTCCCATGGAAACAGGGATTTAAATGTATACCTGTCCTGAAAGAAGTGTGCTTAACAGAGGTGAAATAGAGTAGACATACACTGGGGGTGTCAGCTAAAGAATGCTGTGAGGATTAAATTCTTAAAGCTGCTCCTGATGTGTTCTGAGCAAACAAGGGAGAACAAGCCCAATTTTGCTGAAGATAGGTCATTTATTAGATTCTTTATGTGGCTTTAGGTGCTTTTCATTTGAAGTGGGCAAGCGTGGTAAATTATTACCCACCTATTTTCTGCTGCCTGCACTTAATGCCATTTTACAGACGAATAGAGCAGTGGCTGTTGTTTCAGCTAGAGCTCAAGTGCTGCACCAGGTTACAGGAAAAATTGTTTGCATTTTAATCATCTCTGAACTGCTAACATGTTTATCATAAAAAAAAGTAGGAAGTTATTTTGAATAATCTCAAGTAACTGATGCATAGTATCATGGGTAGATCCTTCATAAATTGTATCTTGCTGGTCAGAATCTTTTATGAATAATTGACCACCAGGTAAAGGAAGGACTAGGTGTATGTAGTGTCCATTCTAAGTATAATAGGAATAAACATTACAATAGACAGAAACAAAACACTAAGTGCACTTCCCACAATTGCATACAAATGACTATAATTAAGATTTCTTTCTAGAGGAAGGTGTGTAGTAGTCAGGACAATCTTACCTTTATGCCCTCTTGGGACCTAGATCCTGAACTTGAGTAACTACAGAAAAAGGAGCAACTCCTCCAGCTCCACTTATGCCTTTTATATACTTGGCCTGTTACACAATATTCTGGTGGCCTAGTACCTGCCAGCTACTGAATGATGATCTTGATCTGAAGACTCATGTGTTACTGGATAACAGACTCGATTTAGAGCTACATGCATTAGGGCTGAACTCCATTGCGGTGGTGCCATAGGGGAACTACAGTGTGGACTTCTCCCTTCCTTTCCTAGGCGGGTGGCTAAGGACTCCCGTGGGATGGCATCGCCTGGTGCTTCCCGTGTTGAATGCTTCCCCTGACACAGCTCCACTGGCAAGACGTTCTGCGTTTCTGTGGCACTTGTGTCTTTGAACTTACCTCCCAGCCGTGTTGAAGGAGAACTGGGCGTACTGCAGCTTTCCTTCAGCAAGATGGGGCAAACCTGCACAGATAGGAAAGGGGTCCTGGCTTAGCAGGGCGATCACCACCGGGAGCCGCTGCCGGCCAGCCTCGGCCCTGCCGGGACTCGGGCGCGGCGCCCCTGCCCGCGGGGAGCGGGGGCCGTGGGCCGGGCCGGGGCGGGCTCGGTGCCGGGGGCGGGGCGGGTGCCGCCCGGCCCCACAGCCTCCATTTTGCGGTGTAGCTGCGGGAGAGAGGCCGGAGGCTCCGCAGGTTTCCCCTCAGGTGAGGCAGCTGGGGGGGGGGAGGGGAGGAGTCGGCCAGCCGTGACTCGCGCGCCCCTCGCCTCAGGCCCCGGCCCGGCCCGGCCCCGCCGGCTCTCCTCACACACCGCCTGCGGSAGGGGCTCGGCCCCAGCCCCGCTGCGCCCTGCGGCACGGGCGTGCTGGGGCCCGGGGCCACCCGAGCGGCTGCCTCGGACAGGGGCAGGGCTCCCGGAGCCGCGGCCGCCCGCCGGGGCGGGCTCGGCAGGTGTCCGGCTGAGGGAGGCGCCGGCCCGGCCCGCCCCAGAGTGCAGCACCCCCCTGGCCGGGGGCCTGCCCTCCCGGTGCGGAGCAGGGACGAGGTCCCGGTCGCCTCTGGAGGAGTAGAGTAATACCTGCCTCCGCCCGCAGCCGTGCCTCGCCGCAGGGCTCGCTGCGCCCGCCCGGGGCTGACGGCTGAGGGAGCGGGGAGAGACCAGGGCGGACATGACCGCCCTTCCCACACCGAAACAGAGGGGGGGCGGTGGCTCGCCCGGCGGGCAGGGCCGGCTCCGGGYGGGGCGGGGGACGGTGGCGGCCGCACTGGGGTCCTTTAAAGGCTCCGGGGGTGGGTGTGGTGCTGGCGGGGGCGTCTTCGGCTGGGGGCGCAGGTGTGCGCGGGGCGGGGCCGGCCCGGGCCCGGGCGGTGCCTCCACTGCCCCGTCGTGTGCGGAGCTGGGCCTGGGGGGGGTCCCCGCGGGGCTCGGGCTGCGGCGGCAGCAGAGGGGAGACTTCTCTGTTTTTACCTGCTGAACTCCTGCCCAACACGCCGAGTTTAGCGCGTGCCCTGATGTTACACCTTCAGAGCTACATCTACCCCCTCAAAAAAAGAGACCTCCCCCCTCAGATTTCGAGTTCAGCCCGCAGAGGAGAACCGGCGGATGCTGGCGGGTGTTGCGGCCCGCAGCCGCCCTTGGCCGGCGCCGCCGCTGACTCACTCCCGGGCAGGCTGTGACAGCGCCTGGCCCGCGGCTTAACCCGCCACCGGCCGGGCCCCGCCTTGTGCCCCGTCCGGGGAAAACGGGGTGGAAATTAAAATCTGATGGGCAAATCTGTTGTTGTTTTGGTTATAAAAGTAGTAATACCAGAGCCTCTGTTCTGCTTGAGGATGCTTGCGCTTGAGATAAGTGAGGCCATGTGCTACAGCAGTGGCAGACCAATGTTCGCTAATAATATGTGTAAAAGTGACTTAATTTATGTCCTGGAAAACATATCTACATACTGAAAGCTGTTTCAGTAAATATTGCTGTCTGATCATAGTAAGTTTTGAAGAGACTCTTGTAACTGGTGTCAGAGGTAAGTCTGAAATCCCAATTTAGCATTATGTCCTGTCCATCTAGTTATAAAATGCCTGAAGTAATTGAAGCAGCAGTCCTTATTTGACCCTTTTATTACTCTAAAATTTATTTTTTCAAATAAAAAAGAAAAAAAATTCAGCTAGATCAAGCAAATGCAAAGAAAACATTTTTATTTTGTTTTTGTAATTCAGAAGAATGACAAATAGGAATCAGGGTCCTGTGAAGAGGGGAATGATTAAATGAAATACCACAATTCCCAGTACCTGGTCCAAAAGAACTCTCATCACAAATTGAGTCCTAGAAAAGGAACCAATACAACAAACATAAGGAAAGCATTAAATAATTTACCAGTGCACCGTAACTCACAGGTTTACACGGGTGGTGAATTTGCTAATCAAAAATACGACATAGCCTTGATGGCTTGTTTGCTTGAAAATGAGATGTTGGAAACTCATGCCTTAAAAAGCTTTTTGCCAGAATGTGTTTGCTACTAAGTCAGAGACATAGCTGAAAACTTAAATTCATTCTAAATTAAGTATCTTACCAATAAGTCTAAAATTTGGTATATTTCAATATGGTTAAAAGATTGTTGGGTCCCATTTATTGTACAAATTAAACTTTTTACAGCTGTTGAAACAGCTGAGTTGCTGTCACCAGCTGTTGATTTTGCATCATGAAAAACATAGTAAGTTGTACAGTAGAAATGATACAGTGCACCTCAACAAGTTTTACAGGCTTTACAATCCTGTCTTCTTAATGGTGTAGCTTTAGTTGAATTACATGAAGCTGAAAAGCTGAAGAAGTTTTTGTTTGTTTTTTAATATTCAGTTTTGCTGACACAATATTTTCCTGTAAGCAGAAAGAGTGAAACTGAAATCGGAAGGAAGTGTTGCTGGTCATCTTGTTCCTGAAAGGTGTTACAATTAGTGTTAAAGTCAGAAATACCAAAACAAACGTGCTGTTGAAAGCCAAATTTAAAGTCCATTCAAGCAGCTGCCAGTAATAAATACTGTACAGGTACTGGTTTAAGGTGTTTCTTCTTAGGGAAATAAATAGCCATTAGCAGTGTTTATGATTAAAGCATAGATTTACAAATACACCTCATGTTGTTCTTCCCCCTTTATTTATTTGGAAGTGATGATCCAAGTTTATCAGTGTGAGACTGCATAGCTGTGCTTCTCTGCAAGTTGTTTTTGGCTCTTATTTGAACTAACCTACTCAAAGTTTTAATGTTTTCCACATCATTAAGTCTCTTTAATTCTATGACTACCTGTTGCCTTAATGGTCCAACGCAGTAAGAATTCTGCTTTCAAATCTGTTTGGTTTGGCCAGTGAACACCTAGAAATGTGAATAATCATTCGCTGTATTGCATTCATTTTTATATTTCCTATGTCCTTTGGTTTGTGCAGCTAAGGTGAATACTGTCTTAGAAACATCCCCTGATCAGGGAATCTGGCTGGTTAGCATTAACATGATTTTTTTTCCTGCCATTAAACGTTTCGTAACCTGGCTAATGGCCTTGAAACTCCCTGCCCAGCTGGTTGGCAACATGGGGGATGATGTCTGTCCCATTCTGTTCCTACTCCCCAGACCCCTCTATTAAAAATGGGACTAAAATAAACAGTTACTGGCAGGAAACAGAAATCTTCTACACAAGTGAAGTAATGCTGGGGGATTACATGTTTCTATCAAATTATCATTTTACACGGGATAGATAGGGTACTGCTCTTCTCACAGGAACTACCCCTGTGAGTGGAGGAATGCAGTGTGAGGAGAGACTACACCATGGACTGGGGCCCTGCTCTAGCCTGACCCTTCTGTTTCTGTTGTGGCAAAGGGCTCAGCCCCTTCCTGCTGGCACCTCGAAGTGTATCCTGTATTTCAGAGTTCTTTTTGGAGGTTCAAGTCTCTTACCATGCTTCAGTGTCTGTCTGACCCTAATTAAGAGTGGTAGTTAATTACAAAGTTGAAGATGCTTCCGTTCTGAATCCTGCTTGCTATGGTCATGTGTATGAAAAAAAGGAAAGGTTTTGTGGGTTTAATAGCTGACAAGTACTCCTGAGCAATTCTAAACCTACTGAACATATTGTTCAAGTGATTTAACAGGTAATTAGCAAGTGAATAACTACTACAAACTCGTATGTAGTGCCTTGACAGTGAAAATATCTTTTTTTCCCAGAATGTCATACCCAGGTTATCCCCCTTCTGGCGGCTACCCTGCTTTCCCTGGTTATCCTGTAAGTATGGCTCTTGAATGTGTTGCATTCCTAATGTATTTATATTCTGTGAATACCCCTTCTTACTATGCTCTGTGTGTGTGTAAATAGTAGCTGTCAGTTCATATACAGTATTCTCTAGAGATTATGGTCTTTGTTTTTGTCTATATATCCCTGAGGATGACTTTACAGTTGTCTCATAAGAATTCCAAGAAGGAAGTTTAAGATTTTTTTTCTTTAATGTTGCCTATTGTTCCAGAAAGGGTTTTGATTGATTGGTCTTGTTTTAGTTTATCTTTGTCTTGTGAGTTTGTTTTATTTTATATAGCTAACTATCTCAGCAAATCATTTTTTTAAAGTATCAGTAGTTCTTACATAAATATGAGGGTCTTTACATACAGAGTCAGAGGTAATCTCTGAACCAGTCTCTACCACAGTCTCTAACAAATGTTCTGCGTACCCATATCCCAGGATTTACAGAGATGCTGAACAAACTTCAGTGGCCATTACCCTCAGGAAGAGCTTGGAATGCTTTACTCAAGTAGCCCAGCTTTCATACGACACCAAGTAAATATTTTTCTGAGGATAAAGGACACCGTATCTTGACTTTGACCCCCTATCCTTCAGCCGCAGGACTTTGTTCCACCTTCAGTTCATGACTGAATGGACTAAAAATTCCAGTGAAACTTAATGAAAGGCTGGAATGTATCAGGTGTGGCTGATAACTGCAGTTTTTTGATATGCCTGCATCATTTTTCAAAGCTAGATGCAACTGTGTGCTTTTATTAGTATGGCACTGATCATACTGTAATTGTGGGAATTGTATATGTTTTTTATCTAGTACAGAACTAGACTTAAGCATGGAGCTCAGCCTGGATCCCATTAAGATACTGAAAAGCTATAAATACATGCAATAAATTCTCTGGTTATTATGCTTTATAATTTACCCTTACTCCCTCTGAAACACTAAAGTCAGTCAAACTAAAGACTGTTAGAAACCAGATTTTCTTAACTCCAGGATTTTTTTTCCCCCTCAAGGTTCTGCTGAACCCTCATGATTGTAGCTGTAATTTATTTTTAACTACATCTGAAAATATTTTTTTTCTTAGCTAGCATCTAAAATATAGCCAACTGCAATGGATGAATTTAAAAGACCCTTTAGATTTGACATCAACAATTCTAGGTTTCCTAGTCTCATTGATGATGCCCAAAGTGATAACCAGTGCAAGAAAACAATGTGAAATTATTTTCTTCTGCAATAGTAATAGTTACCTGAGCAGGGCTTTTGAGGATCCCAATTTTGGATTTGTGAATCTAAATTCCATTAAAATCTTTTTGTTGAGTCTGACAGAGACAGAAAGGTTAGACTGTACCACTGGGGAAGAGAATATTATATAGCCTGGGCACAGTAATCTGGGGGTAGAAATCTTGGGGCAGCCAAACCCGAGGAGAACATTTGAGCTAGACTTTACAGCTTTGCTGTTTATTTCTGTTTTCTGGGCTCAAGAATGAGTGTGTACTGTATGTAATGTGTGACCCATATTTCTAAAGCTAGTCGGTAAAGATGATTCCCAGCAAGTGAGTAATGAGTCCATAAATTATGCTTTGGTATGAAGCTGATTTTAAATACCTGATATTTAAGATCAAGTATATGACTTTTATCTTACAGGGTTTTCCCTTAAGAGATCCTGGTCATTCAAGTAAATATTTCTAATGTACGTTAATGCTAATAGCAACCTTTGTGGTATGACTGCTAAGTCATACACGTAACAAAACAAAGGCATATAGATGTTTGACTTGTTCTTTTTATTTAAAACCTGTAATAGGTGTTCAGTCTGACTCAGTGGTCCAGATTTAGTCATTGAATGTCCATGCTTTATAACCTGGATTCCAAAGGAAATGGAAAAAAAAAAAACCACCTCTTGTAAGTTCTCACTATTTGAAAATATTCTCACATTTGAAAATACTGGTTGTGCAAGAGAGGCAGAAGTTTCAAAGATATTAAGCTCTTAGAAGTCCTATAAAAACAGGAGATGAGCTCCTAATGATTCATAGAGAGCAAGCCTAGCTGAGCTCACCTCTTACTTATGCGGGATAGAAGTAGCAGCTTTCCAGTCAAGGACCGGGGGTCCTGGTGGTGGACAAGTCGAATGTGGCTCAGCAGTGCATGTCCCCGGGGAGGAAGGCTAATAACACATCAGGCTTTAGCAAAAGCAAAGCCAGCAGTCAAGGGAAATGATTATTCCTCTGTGCTCAGTGCTCACGAGGCTACATCTGGAATACTGTGTCCAGTTGTGGCCTCCCAGTACAACAGACACATGGACAAACAGGAGCATGTCCAGGGAGGGCTGCTCGCCTAGAGAAGAGAAGGCTAAGCGGAGATCTGTTCAGTCTTCTGCTACGTAAGGAGTGACAGAGACATTGGAGCCAGACTCTTCTCAGAGGTACACAGTGAAAGGGCAGCTGGCAACAACTACAGGTTGTAATTGTAATTTGATTTGAGGAAAACATTTTTCACCATGAGAGTAGTCAAACACTGGAACAGGGGCCCAGAGAGGCTGTGGATTCGCTGTTCCTTGGAGATACTGAAAACTTGACAAGGCCTTACGTGACCTCATCTAGCTCCGAAGCTGGCCCTGCTTTGAAGGTGGATGGGATCAGAGGCCGTCCAGAGGTGCCTTCCACCCTGCAGTACTCTCTGATTCTGTGTCAACATGGGAGACACATCAGAAAACCCAACCAGGAGGCCCCCATTCAGGCTTCAGGAATTCTGCTGCTGCTGCTTCAAGTGCTGAATCTAATTATATAATTCACGTTATTATACACGTGGATAGTTTGGTAGCTTGAGAGTTTTTATTCCCATGTCCTGTTAGCAGGCATACAGACATCCCATTTTTGTGTTTCAGCCGACAGGACAAGAGTCTGTCTATCCACCAGCCGGTCAGTACTCCTATTCCGCCGTTCCTGGAGGATACCCTCCAGCAGGAGGAGGGACTTATCCTGCAGCACCACCGAGTGCTGGGTATTCAGGGGCAGCAGGATATCCTGCCCCAGGGGGCTACCCTGCCCCTGGGGGCTATCCTGGAGCTCCCCAGGCTGGAGGAATGCCACCTTATCCTGGAGGTAAGATCCTTTGTTAGAGTACCGCTTGGGAGTGATTTCTGGTGTAACCATTCCCTGCGCTTGGTAGAAGTAGTAAAGAAAAGCAGCTTTGTTCAGCCATCAATTTAGGCAGCAGCATGTAAGCAGCCAGACAGATTGCTATCTAGCAGTAAATACCTGCATGCTGATGGCAGCGCCTTGATGGTTTTGGGCTACTGCACAGGCACAGAGAAATTAGCCTCTCGCATAGCTCTGCTCAATAACCTGGCTCATGTTGTGTTAGAAGTCAAGTACAAAACATGAAGCGTGCTAAAGTCTTTCTTCTTCTCCTAGCTCCTGCAGGCCCTGGGTTTGGTGTGCCTCCCACTGGCCCTGGCTTTGGTGGCTATCCACAGCCTCCTGCCCAAAGCTATGCTGGAGGTGGACCAGCACAAATTCCAGGTATGTCATATATAAGAAACTTCAAGCATCCAAGGTTAAACCAACAGATCCAGGATAGGTAGTAACAAATTAGGGCCTTACCTTTGTTACTTTTAGCTGTTGAGGTTTGTATGCTGTACACCTCCTACCACCTTTCTTGACAAGACCACTGAAGGGCTGATGAGAACCATCTCTATAGGTGCTACATCCAAAAGGGATGGTGTCACTGATTAATGGTCATGAGTGGTTTAGGTGCTTATCCTTCTTCAAACTGGAAGTATCTGATGAGAACTGTGAAATCCAGAGTCCATATTCAATGAGTATCTAGCTGTTCTGTTAATCTCGAAGAAATGGATGCATTTTTCAGATCTGTGTGTTCGTGGTGATCCCTGGCATAGTGGGGGAAGTGGAAAGGAGAATGCACACAATTGCTTAAAAACGGTGCAGTGTTTTTAATGCTTTGAGTGGTCAGTTACCATCAGGACAATTTTTGTCCTGGAATGTGTCAGTTGTGTTTGCAAGAAATTCAGAGCAGCAAAACGTATTTTTTAATGATTGCTTTGTTAACTCTAATAATAACTAAGCTGCTGTTAAAATGGTAACAATTGTACATAGGTATTATGGATAAAAATAAAATTCCAGTACAAAAAAGTGTAGTTGTAGCTTTTGTATTCACAGTGCTTTTGATCACAAAATGAGATTCCTTCAATTCTTTTTGCACCAATGAATTCTTAATATTTATCGTTTATATGCTAGCCATTTTAAAAGTGTATAATATGACTTTAAAAGAGAGCACGGGACATGCATTCTTCATTTGCATGGGCTACTGTGGCTTTTCTCAAAGATAGCAATATTTAATAAGGAGAGATCCTTCCAGTTCCCACAGCACCAGTAAATTTAGTATTTTTAGAATTGCCTTGCTAGTGTATGTACCAGAATGCGTCTGTGATTGCTTCTTCCCATCATTCCCAAGGGCAAGAAGTTCAGTTACTGATCATGATAGGTATCATTACTTAGGAAACAGGTTTTGTGCAGTGGTAGGTCTGTATATGGCTTCATTTTCAGATTAGATAGCATTTACTAACAAGAGACCTAATTAATTCCTTTTAACTTGTTCTTTAATTTATTTTCAGTAGGATATCCTGGTGGACAAGCACCATCACCAATGCCTGGTCCGGTATGTGCTGTAGCCTCTTCTATAATCAATCTTATGTGGCTTCTGTAGTTTTAATGTTTTTACAACTGGTTTCCAACAATTTACAGTGTGTTCTGCATCAAGAGTTCCCAGCTACACTCAGAGTACAACCTGAACAAAATCATAACCCTGTATCTGCGTATACTCGCTCATCAAGTAGATCTTCATCCATACAATTGGGTAAAAGCATCACTTTGGCATTGGTGGGCCAAAGCTGTTCAACACAACTAAATGTCACCCTGATTCTGTGTTAGAGAAAAAATGGGGAACTAACGGACAACTCCTTCTGAAGTACTGATTCCAAAGTTGGGATTTTAATTTGAATTTATGTTGTGCAGGATAGCTAATTACACGTGACTCTTATTTTCAGCCTGCAGCAATGGTTCAGTGTACCCAGGGCACAATTCAAGCTGCTCCAAACTTTGATGCTGGAAGGGACGCAGAAGTTCTACGCAAAGCTATGAAGGGATTTGGTAAGTAAGCAATAGAAGCTTAAATTTCTGTTGAGCTAACTTCTTAATGCTATTTTGTCCTTTTCTTCAATTTTTATTTAACCATACGTTTTTTCTCCCCAAGCTTTTCAAAAGTCACACTTTCAAAATGACTTGGGCGATTTAGTAGACGAAGTTACATAGAAAATTTGGTAGACTTAATGGTAGTCGTTTATTATGTAACTATGCCCAAATGCAAGATTATAAAATGCATAGTCTCGGAGGGATTATTATGAGTTCTTACATGAAAATGCCCTTCTGTTTCCAAGGAACTGATGAGCAGGCTATCATCAATGTTGTTGCTAACCGCTCCAATGATCAAAGGCAAAAAATCAAGGCAGCTTTCAAGACTATGTATGGCAAGGTATGTTCACTAGTTCTTTGAATCAGTAAACAAAACCAAACTTTCAACTGCTGCTTTGACTGCCTGATTGCATTTTAGTCCTGGGGAGCGGTTTGGGCATTTTTTAAATGCACTTCTTTTGGTTATATTCCTTGTGTACCGGGGGACATTGGTATTTAACACAGTGTTGTCCTGATACCTGGCAGAAGCAGGGGTGCGGGAAGGTTGGGGGCTGGCTCTGTCCCTGACCAAACAAGAAGCTTCTCTGCTTTTGTAATGCTTGATAGATAGAAAATAATCAAGCTTAAACTGTCCTTGTATTAGTGTCTGAAACTACTGAGTTTTTTATGCACAAAAACCAGCACTGAAATCTGTTTTTTCATAAGAAACAAACTGAGAAACTGGTTGAGGATTGGTTAGTCAATAAAAGGCCAAGAGAATTTAATTTCTTCCCGCTGTCATTTTTGCAACTTAAAGTGAAATTTTATAGTTGTGGCATTTTTCAGGACCTGACTAGGTCCTAATTACTGAGGAGATAATGGAGAAGAGCTGAGCTGTCAAAGTTTTGGACAGAGGGAAGTTCTTTATAAGAAATAAAACAAAGCTTTACAGGAAAACCAGCATAGAAATCAGTCACAAATTTAAGTTCTAGTTTGATCTTTTTTCAGTATATAACCTATATGGCTAACACTCTCCAAAGCCCTTTTTGTGTTTATAATTGAACAGGATTTAATTAAAGATCTGAAGTCTGAGTTAAGTGGAAATGTGGAAGAATTGATTCTAGCACTCTTCATGCCTAGCACTTACTATGATGCCTGGAGTTTACGTCATGCAATGAAGGTATGGTTTTCCTGTGAATGAAATAATTTAAAAACGTCTTAAAATGCTCATCTAAGAAAAGAGAATATCTGATCCCTGCATTGTTGAAAAATTGTGTAGCGGCAAACAAATTTCGGGACTGTGGGGCTTAAAATTCTTTTCTGCTGCATCCCCCAGTTCCAGCCAATTTCTGCAGGATTAGCCAATGCAGAGCAGCTGTCCATCCAGCAGAGGATGAAACGCTGCAGGACAGAACTTTGTTCTCTGCCACTTGATCATAATTTTTGCTAGAACCTAGAAAGGGCCAGGGTGCCGTTAAAACTGTAACCACTGTTGAAATTGAAGGTATGTACCTTTCCTTACTAGGAACAAACCATTGTTACTGAAAGATATTTTTGGATTATCCCAGTTTCCTTCCAAAAGGACAACAATGAAAAAATATTTTCTTAAGGTCAGATGATGCATGTACCTGTTCAAGTATTAAGACTGCATTAGAGATTAGGTGAGCTAGTTGGTTTAAACTTTTAACTCAGGTAAACTGGTGCATCCCATTTACCAGAATTTCTTGCTTGTTTGAGCTGCAGCAGCTAGCAGGTGGCTGATACTGGAAATGAGTAACTTAACCCATGTATGAATGCAGACCTTCTAAAGAATGTGGAGCTTAAATGAAAAGCTGGCTTTAGTGGAGGCAATAGCCACTCTTGACCATTTAAAAAAAAATCATAATATAACATTACCTAAAAGCGTCACATAGATCCACTCCTATCTAATCCTTGCCTGAATAGAGATGACCATGCCAGTAAGATCTCATTGTACGCAGAACTCACAGTTAATTTTTATTCTGGGGAGAGGGAAGCATCTATGAAAAGTTCCTGCCGGTGCTCCATGTCGAGGAAGCAGCCACACTTGGAATAGGGAACACACTTGTACGCTGACCAAAACGGAATTTACATGTGTATCTTTGGCTTTAATGATTATCATAAGGCTCTACCTTCCTCTAGTATGTTTCCAGATCAAGGTTGCCAAAGAATTTCCTTCCTAAACCATTTTCCAGTTAACTTTGGCTGATGTCACTGTTGTGGATGTATAGTTTTGGGGTATTTTTTTGAACTGGTGCAGAACTGAATGTTTGAGGAATCTTCATTCCATTTTAAGTATACAGAAGACTTGGTGCTTTCACACTGCAAGGATACTGTTCTTACAATGTAGATTGTATTAACGTTTTGAAATAACAGATTAATTTCACAGATTAATTGCTTAATTTCACAGCTGAAAACTGAATAGGTAGTGCTCTGTAGTTATGCCCTCTTTTCCTCTGCCTACAGGGAGCAGGCACTCAGGAGAGAGTGCTGATTGAGATCCTTTGCACAAGGACAAACCAGGAAATACGAGAAATAGTGAACTGCTATAAATCAGAGTTTGGAAGGGACATCGAACAAGACATCAGAGCAGACACTTCAGGACACTTTGAACGATTACTTATATCTATGTGCCAAGTGAGCTTTAATTTTTTTTTTTTTTTTTTGGTAAGATAACGGTGTACAGTCTGACTGTGATGCATGTGGTCATAATGGCTCCATAAATAGCCTGTGTATGCTTAGCAAGAGCCAGGTTTTTAAGAAATTAGCCCTCGGCCATTGATTTATTCCCTGATGACAAGATATGACACTTCAGTCCCTCCTTGAGGAAGAGATACTTCCTATCCACAAATCTATGATGAATTGTGTGACCTAATTTAGCACCCTATATTCATCTCAGAGAACTTATGTGTAAATACTTCATTGTGCAGATGCGATCAAGTGGTACTATAAAGCAGTGTTCCACACTGCTGTTAAAGCAAGATGCTTTTTATTTTTTGCATAAGTTAACAAAATAATTTGGGTGAATCTGATAGGATAACCTTTATGGTATGTAGAATACCTGCGAGAATCCCTACAAACAAGCTAAGAGGTACCATAGGGCAAAACTTAGCTCCCAAGTTACCATAGCCTTCCTTCCCTTCACATCACCAGAATTAGGGAGGTGCTACTATTGAACTCAGGTGAAGGCTGGAGCTTGCTTATCCCATATCATTTACTAGGGCTCTTTCTGTGCTGAAGAATAGTAACTTACAGTTATCCATGTTTAGGAAGAAATACGTACTAATGCAACTTCCCACATTTCTCTGATCAATCTGCCCATTTGCTGTTAGAATTTCTATGACACTTCTCTATCTCGTTTGCCTCTACCTTTGTGAGAGTTCAGCTATGCACTAGGTATCTGGATTAAAAAGTCAAAATCCACAAGAAAGCAAACCTTGAGAAGCTTATGCTGCTAGTTTTTATTTTGATAAATCCAGTAGTTTACAATAACTGACAACCACATCATTTAAATATTATATTAACCACTATAGATAGAACAGTATTTGAGAGCATGTATCCAGCCTACTCAGCCAGTATATTTAGCAGTAACCATCCATGCACTGGGCAGCAAAAAAAAAAAAAACCAAAGCACATAAAATGTCATATAAGCCCTACTGATATATTACAACTATAGCAAGTGCTTTCTGGAGACATTCTTACTTGAAATTAGCAAATTCTAAATAAAATAGAAGACCTGAGATATTTCAGGTGTGCATATTCAGTAAGATAATTCATTAGTTCATTTGGGAAGAATTCTTTGCAACTTGAAGCCTAGAAACAAATCAAGAGAAAGCTTACATTATTAAGTAAAATAGAAAATTAAGTATGGTACTTACTTAATTAGAACTATGAGATGGTATGTAGGGGTGAAATTATCTGAGTCAGTATATCTACAGTTTAAAGCATGCCCTACAGATAGGGTTCTGGGCCACTTTTGTATTTGTTGCCTATAAGAAATATTAAACCAAAGAGTAGTTTTAGAGCAACGTAATGTATTTCAAACTGGCATTACTCTTTCTGCTTCAAGCTTTGAAGATACGTGCTTGGGGTCTACACTGCATGCAGTTTAAGCACAGCCTTCTCTGTGTAATTTCATTTGATATCTGTTGTCTTCGCTTTTAGGGTAATCGGGATGAGAATCAAACTGTGGATTATCAAAAAGCTCAAGAAGATGCTCAGCGTCTGTACCAAGCAGGTGAAGGAAAACTTGGGACTGATGAATCTTGCTTTAATATGATTCTGGCAAGCAGAAGTTTTCCCCAACTGAAAGCAACAGTTGAGGCATACTCCAGGGTAGGAGTTCTTCACTATTTCAAATGAGCTTGGTCAGTGTATTTTGAATTAAGGTTGCAGTTTTTAACTGCATTTCATTATCCACATATTAATCTCATTTATTTGTAGATTGCTAATCGTGATTTATTAAGCAGCATTGACCGAGAATTTTCTGGAAACGTGGAACGTGGTTTGAAGACTATTTGTAAGTGATATGTTCTTCCCTCCCCTTATCCCTTCTAAATGTAATTGAAGAAGAATCCAGTTCAACACTGGCCACATGGCAAATGAACACACAATCTGAGACTCTGCTAGCACAAAAGTAACTTCAATTATTCAAATTATTCACTTTACACTTAATTGGAGAAAATAAGCATCCACCATGTAGAAGTCAGTTTGAAACAAGAAAAGGCTACGTAGGAACTACTTGTCACTTCTCTGGGAAGGCAGGCAACTACACAGAAACAAGGGTCACTGGTTAGTGCTGTAGTTGTATTTTTCAGAACCCTGCAAAATGATGTGAGTACCAGGGTAACAGAGCCGTGACTCTGGTTGTGTGGCACCTCAGCAGAGGCTGCTGAACCACCCTCACACATGATCTCAGAACCAACTTTAGGCACAGTTCCCTTTCCACCCCTCTTCCCCACCACCACCTATCCCCAAAAAGCTCAACATTTGCTAAGGAAAACGTCAGCAAAATAGAAGACCTGTTTTGAATTCATTTTTTCCTGCTGACTTGTTATAGTAAAACAGTTCAAATTTAGCACAATTTGCTGACAGTGAGAATCGGTATGATGTACTAGTAAATCTGTGGACACCAGTCCTACCAATGCTTACTAAAATGACAGCATTTCTGTAGCCATAATAGATAAGCAAAAACTTCCCAGATTATATTCTGCTCAACAGTTTTATGGGAAAAATTCAACTCTGAGAATCATGTAAAAGCATAAAGGCTCGTCTCTCAGAGTGAACAATCTAACTGAAACAAGTTCCATTCTGTAACTACTAGAGTGAGAACTTTTTACAGTTGTACTTTTCTTAGTGAGATTCTAGCAATGGAACATGAGTAAAACACCTTGTATCCAGTACCAGCTATCCAAGGAGAAGAACTGTTTTTAAATTACCTATTTGAGAATTAAGGTTTCAGCCAGCTTTGAAAAGCACTTCCAGAGAAGTTAACTGCTAATAACCGTAAGTTTTTGTGTGAAGGAATAACTCATTTGGTCAGCTTGAAAATAAGCTTAGCTCTATAAAACAGTTCCCGTAATCCACAGTAACTGGCTCTTCATCAATACCTACCTCTAGCTGTCTACAGTAAAAATCCTGAATTGATCCTGCCAGGTATCACTGTACAGCATACAATACTGGAACTAATCCTAAAAATGTACTTTATTGCAGTGCAATGTGCTTTAAATCGCCCAGCCTTTTTTGCAGAAAGACTTTATTATTCTATGAAAGGAGCTGGCACAGATGATTCTACCCTCATCAGAATTATAGTCACTCGCAGTGAGGTAAGAAACTTTCTCCTCTGTAAATGTCACATGTAGCAGAATGCTATCTACCCTAACCAGCTTTTCACTTAGTCCTTCTTTCACAGCTGTAGAAATCATGTATTGCAATGAAGTTTTTATGGAGCTTTTATGGGGTTCAGATTTAGATGAACATGTTAATTTGTTTTAAAGCCAGCTTTTATATAGTAATTTAATTATCTCTGGCTAGATAGTAATACCGCTTGTCTTCCTTCTTAACTGTGGTTGCCTGCCCATGTAGCAGATAAGCACCTCACGTTCAAAGGTTCAGCTGAGTTAGGATACTACAGCCCTAACAAAGCAAGGAACAACTGCTAGACTGTCTGCTCTGGGAGCTGCTCCTCTGTCCTTAGAGGAACCAGCTGGCTTGTAAGATGCCTGGGGTTAATCAATTGCACGTTCCGCCCTTGGCGTATGTTCTGTAGTCTGTGAGGGAGGAGAGGCGGGGTGACTGTCTAGGAGTTAAAATCCTACACTGTGTTTAAGTTTTGTTGTTTTTTTTTTCCTTTGCATAGATTGACCTTGTGCAAATTAAACAGATGTTCACACAAATGTATCAGAAGACTTTGGCTACAATGATAGCAAGTGATACAAGCGGTGATTACAGGCGTTTGCTGCTGGCAATTGTTGGTCAATAGAAGAGGATTATCTGTTTTTTTGTTTTCTTTTTTAAAACAAACTGAAGGACATGTAACATGCTTTATTCAGACACTGACTATCTTTGTGTGTAAAAGAATAATTTTAAACTTTGTATAATCAAATATGCCTTCTTGATGATTCAATAAGCTTGTTGCACTTACAATTGCCTTAATTTACAGCACGTAATATTCTTTATTGTATAATAAAATATATATCTTGTCTATTAGCCCCTAAGCCTTAGTCCTTTTGACCCAGACAAAACCACGTCCCCTCTGCCAGACTCCTGCAAGATTAAACTGTTTGTCTCAGCCAAACCTCCAGCACTCAACAACTTTCTTGAAATACCTAAACTTAACTGCTGAGCTACCTGTGGATGACAAAAAAAGCCTGAGGCTGTGAGGTAGAGCATTTTACACGCCCCCCTTTCATGTCTTTCCATCATAATGTTGAAAAACGTGCAAGTGCTCAGTTTAAGTCACATTACACTGACAGTTTAAGGACCTTGGCAGAATCTGACTGTACTCCCCTATTCAATTTCTTAAATTAGTTACCATTAGTGGTTAACTACCATTATGCTTAAGACAGCAAGGGAAAGGAGAAATCATCTCGGATCTAATTTTGAAGTATCTCCTTGTAAAGGAGTGGGTTATACAGGAAATGACTGAGCAATGAAAAAAGCCAGTATCTAAATGCTAACACTACCGAAGACGTGTAAATCCAAACTGAAAGCAACTGTGACCTAGACAATATAAATGACTATGTGGATGTTTTCAAAGGATTTAAAAAGAACAGCTTTGAATAGCACATTTGGGTTTTTAGAAAGCCACAGTGAATCTGTCCCCAGCCATAAACTTAACAGAAGCTTCAAGTCCAGCAGCTAGCAATGCGTTTCCTAACATTTCTAAGCAACGCTTTAACAAATAACGGTTGTATTACAGAACACCCTCACACAAACAGCAAAACCCTACTTCTATTATCCCTCAAACAAAAATAGGTAGGGCTGGTAGAGTTGATTCTAATATGGCAAACCTTCCACTCTTCCAGAGCACATACATAAAGGTTTTTGCAAAACACTAATAGATACCAAGTTCACCATACCAAAACAGCTTAAGTATTTCACTTACACCAGTGTTCTGCAACCTAAATCTGGCTTTAGACTATAAACTTTTTCTGATGTTAAACCTAGAAATACAGTTTAGTTTAAAATTCCTGGGTCAGATTAAAATTAATTATTTCAAATACGAACAATAGATGGAGTTGATTTGGGCAGACTAAAAGACATTCCACTCTGCATTACTTCGGTCACCCTTGGTGCAAGTATCCACTGATACATATATATATAAAAAAATATATATAGCTGTCAATAGCTTTCCAAGCTTGAGCACGACTCTCATAAGCTTTGGTTCTTGTTTCTTTGCTCTTGGGCAAACTTCCAAGTGAAGCTTAGCATTTAATAATCAAAGCATATTAGTGCGTCTATACCTTTTTACACGACTAAAAAAAATCCCCACCACTTTGAATGAACTTGTCATTCAAAGCAGAGTATCGATTATGTCTGGCTCATACATACTACTACTACTACAAGAAAATGTACAGATGAGTAGGGTTCTATGTCCTAATGACATTCATCTGTTTTATGGCAAAAAGTTGTTTTCACTACATGCTAGTAACAAAGAATCGTTAAATGGGTAATAAGAATTGAATGATTGATAATGAAATTGTAGCAAAAAATAGGCAGGGAAAGCATGAACAGATAGTGTCTATCCTGCCTCTGAAAAAGCCTTACTTTCTATGTAACTAACACAATGGCGTTTCAAGATTAAACATTAGAAAAAAGAAAGCTGTTTATGAGACTGTTCCTCTCAAAAATTGTTCAGACTCAAACCAGAAGGGACCTACCTCCTTCTAAGAGAAAAGCAGCCCCAATCCCAACCATTTGTCTTTTTGCTAGAGGCCAATCTTCACAATTCGATAGATACGACTATAGCAATTTTTCCATTTCACAGTTGCAATTTAATAAGCTTTGAAAAGAAAGCTGTTGTTTGACACCATAAATAATTTTGGGTGGTGAAGTTGTGTGTTTGCCATTAAACTAAATATAGGCAGGCTCTGTGAACTAGGCTGGTCTTCCCTGTTTGGCTCACCAGGTGGCAGCAAGTTTCTCGACAGCACAAGTCCCTGCTTTAAAATAAGCCCCCCCAAAACCTCACTCGAGCACGTTCTGTACTTTTGCTTCTCAGTTTGACCAAAATGCATTTACACGTCTCGGAACAGTCAGAACCCCCAGCCCACCTTTGAATGCTCCTCCTCGCTGCCAGCGCCCTGCAGCTAGGAGCCCCACAGATGACGGTTTGACCCAGCAGCTCAGGGAAGACGCAGCCTATTCCCTGGGACCCTTACGGTGCCCGCTGAGCCCAGGGCAGGGCAGGAAAGCTCCAACTCAAACCAGGAACCAACCACGCCTCTCATAGCTTTTGCTACCCGTGTCCTTTGGCTCACAGAGCTATTTCCAAGCATTCTCCYCTCCCTCCCCAGCAGACTAAGGACACATAGACTTTCCCCCCCCCCCCYCCTTAAAACACTGAAAGCAGAAAATGAGCAACGCCAAACTACTTACAGTTTTCTGGGAGGGAGGATATAATTTCTTCTCCCCAACAATGCAAGAATTAGAGACAGCTCTGGACTCCACCTTTCAGAAACACAGTAGTAAAAAATGAGTACCTACTTTCCAAACAAAGAAAACCCACAGACATAATCCTGTTACCTGACTACTTGCTTAAAGGGTGACAGGAGACACACAGCATGAGAAGAGAAATCAGGTCAACAACAACTGCCCAAGAAATTTTCCTTTATTGCAGATCTGCCTTCATATCTGGCAAAAACTACAACAGACAACGGATATTGCAAGGGAATCCTCAAGGAAGCAAGCATCGTTGCAGCAGGGCGCTTACTGCCGTGCAAGTATCAGAACCAGTTCTCTGCAATCACAATGAGGTCTTTCCAGACAAAGACTGAACCTCTATTTTCTCCACATGCACAACTCCAGCTAGTCAGAATACTAATCACAACTAAGATCTGAGTATCAAATAATGAAAAATACTGTCTTGTGAGGTTGAGGAAGGGACCATCATAATGTTCATCACGTGTTGGTTCTGCTCTAATACGACATCATACACAGACTATACAGCTCGCTTGTAGGGGGGTGCTTGATTTAAAAAAACAAAACAAAACAAGACCAAACTCACCATTTTTTAACTTGATCTTCTGCACTCAAACTTTGAGAAGAGTTTCCAATTAGAACGCATCTGCAATAAAGTAAAATCAAACATTAAAACTCCATTAGCAATAGCGTGTTTATTATTTTTAGTGTGCTTATTATTTTTATCTTTTATCTTAATTCTCATCCTGTTCAGCACCTTGTCCTCCTTTAAAAAGAATATACCAGAAAGACTACATCAGGTATCTGTACTGACTGTCAAAACAGTCAGTCCTCCCCCTCTGCCCAAAAAGCAGCCCCAATACACACGAGCGTCTTGAACGTTTAGTTCAAACCAACACACAAAACGTAGCTATACCTAACAGCCTTTCTAGAATCAACTAACACTGCTCTTACAAGCTTGTACAAACCAACAATGGATGTCCAGTTTAGCGGACAGAAAATATCTAGGTATTTTATTTATGAGAGAGAACTCAAAAGCAAAAAAAGAAGCAGCAATAACAGTTAAATTAAATAGCATTTACATTAAACTAGTTCTCTGCAAGTTAAATCTGACCTTTTAGGCTTTTTTTTTTTCCAACAGCTTAAATTTTGAAGAGTATTTCTAAACAATTTTCAAGGTCAGATTAGACCTACATATGCCAAATAAAACCAATACACAATGATAGGAGCCGCAGCCCATGCACAAAATTTATTGTGTGCTACTGTTTATAAAATACTTGAATAGTTCAGAACATGCATAAAATTTCCAACTTAGGGGTATGTACAGATTGTACTTTATGGCAAACAAAAAAAAAAGGGAGATGAACTCTAGTGACATAAGTTTCAAGTTGTGTTCCAGGGGATGAGAAGGACACGTAGCAAATGTCAAAATATATAACAAAGTACAGTGGCAATCAGTACAGTCCATTATCTGTGAACAAATTAGCACAGGGCTTCAATTTTTATTTTAACCAAGCAGTCCCGTAGATACCAAAATACATGCAGTCTCAAGTTTACACTTTCACTAATGCCTTAGCAGTTGAACAGAGCAATTGCTTACGCGCTGCTTTGCCTAAACAAAAAGTATGTCCAATACAGTTTCAGTTTCCTTTACAGATTTAAAAATAATAAAAAGCTCGCAGCTATTCAGCCCAGTGATTATTAGCTATTTATGCAACCGTAATACTCACGATAAACTAAAAGTACCCATAACATCTAGGTAACCTATAGATGTACATCATAGGTCTATATATTAAATATTTGCAAAATGAAAACATGCATACACAAAATACAATGCCAAGCTTTACAGACTTGATATGAATCAAAATTTACTTAAACAATGTACAAAGTTCAATTAAAAGTACCTTAAAATTAACACTTCCATATTTTTCTTACTTTTAAAATTAGTATATATAATAATTTTTTTTTTAAATTCAAGGTGGGGAAGAGTCTTGAAAAAGCTGGGCAAAAAAGTTTCTAAATTAAATATTTTTTTTAAATCTGTGTTCAAGTAATAAACATCCCTACATAGAAATCTTCTGATAAGCTGTAACTAAAAAATACAGTGAATACAATATAGAATTAGCAACATCTAAGGAGTAAACCTGAGGTCAGCATTTTACAGAATGACCAACTGAGATTTTTTTTTTGGCATTTTTTCTGTCTATTTAAAATACAGTTTTTGCAGCCTCAGATATTTTAAGACCATTCTAATCTATCGTTTTAAAGACATTTCATGAAACCGATGTCCATTAATAAATAGTTAGCTCTTAGGGTTGTATTTGAAAGTCTGATTTAAAAAAACAAACAAACAAACTACCTCTACTGAAAGAAAAATCCCATTTGTAAACTTAAAAGTGTTGACAACGATAAGCATAAGATGCTAGTCTAGATGTGCTTTAGCGATAACAGCCCGATTCTTTCTCCAGAGCTCTTCTGAAGCTTCAGCAGCCAGTGATGGACTTTGTGTACATAGGTGAGGCACGCTCCCAGGAGGTCGGGTCACCACGCAAAGAGAGGGGCTGTTGTCTCAAAAGCATGATGGTCTGTCTTCAGCGGGATCAAGTCAGGCGGTTTTCCACCTCGTGTTAAGTAGTCACTTCAAGCGATCCCCCTGGATATTTCATCTGTTGTCACATCAAAAAGCAGTAATCTAGGAATTCTCAGGCAAGACATGAGTGAGTAAACCAGAAGCCGACGTGGTCACTGTGCATTGTTGTTGCCAGTTCCATTGTTTCCATTGGCATTTGTTGTGTTTATAGTATTAATACCATCTTGCTGAAGAGCATCTTTTCTTGGTGGCATTCTCTCATTGATCCTATCCAAACCTTTTGCTTCTTCAAAACTGCAGATTTTATGTTGCGGAGAGAATCCTCGTATTGCTTAACAAAATGCAAATTTGATATGTCAGTAATGGAAAAATAAGTTGAAAGCATATACTTTTTCTAACAAATGATGTTTAAAAACAGGTAAGAAATCAGCCAAAGAAACTTATGGCTCTGCATCTGTATTAGTAAAAGCTTCTCTAACCTGCTTTCCTGAAACGTTCAACCGCAATCATGATTTCAGTTTGTAACAAAAAGAACAAAGTATGGCAAATATTCTGCAAGTAGGAATCAAGGGGTTTAAGCCCACTTGATTGCTTCTGCGTGTCCCTGGCGTGGCCAGCTATCAACTCCAACTGCTTTTGCTGCCCAGTGCGTCAGGCTTATCTTAACATCCCCCTTCTCTTCGGTGGAATGTCAGTGAGGTCCAAGCAGCACAGCAAGTGCAGCGGAGGCAAAGCAGCAAAGGGTTACAAAAGTAGTAGTAGATTTGCATCCTGCATACGCATCGATGGCCTGATCCTGCAGTTTTCATGCAGGCAAAACTGCGGGATGTGGTTCACATTCTGTGCTAATCATGTGGATGATGGAAATGGACACAACCACAATCACTGAGTCAGCACTGTGGTTAAACAACGGTATCATTTAAATACAAATGTATTTAAAGTAAGTATAGAAAATAGGTATTATTTTGCTACTGATTATTTTAATGAATGAGGTCTGTATTTGAATTTAGACCCGAAAATGGTTGACCACATAGTAAGACTGAAGTCTTTGGGATGAAATAATTCTTTGGAGATTTAAGTACAGCTTTCCACTCACAACAACGGGACCTCTTGCACGTGTGTGTGAGAACAGAATATGGTACTTGTTTATATTTTTGGAGATCTGACTTCCTTAATTAAAAAACAAAGAATACAGTCATTAAATGGTGCTTTGCGACCAAATCTGAAAAACCCCAAAAGGTAGCTCTCTCAGCTGCTAGGCTGTTTGTCATTCACTTCATTGAATATTGAGCAAGAGGAAATTAAAGTATCTCTGAAAAGACAACAACTTGACGTTGAATACTCTGAACACCAAATAATTTGATGGCGTTTTGCTCAATACCACTAGCAAAGGACGTATATACAACTTATTTAGCACAGAAGCACTGATAATCCATGGGATTTAATATGCCTCATACTGGCAGGATGGCGTATATACTAGAAATAAATTTGGTCAACAAATTATGTTCAAAATCTATAGAAAAAACATTACATTTATATGTCTTGCACTACCAGATGTGTTACGGAAAGTTTTAAAAAAATAGGTTCAAAGCCATTAAAATAGATTTTATGAGAAAAGGCATGCATAAACAACCCTCCTTCCACATATAACCCCCTGCAATCAAACAAAACCTTGCAGTTGAATGCAGAAAAAAAACCACTAAACACTACCATTTTTAAGGACTTCAAGACACCACCACGTATCACAACATGCTATTATACAAAAACCTACTGCATATTTTGTAAAAACAAACAAAAAAAGACCAAAATACCCCAAGAATTTCCCTAAAATATTAAAGATAATCATCATCCTAAAGCCAGAAATGAATGTTACATGTAAAAGGGATGAATCAATGCAGTTGATTCATCTCTGCTTGTGCAAGTTGAAAGTACAACACACCCACACAGAGTACTTTTGAATTCCCTCCCAGACACCACAGATCTCTGCCAGTGGCAAAGACTCTGATCATACCTTTTTCAGCCTCAATTGCCTCTACAGTGGCTGTACAGAAGTGAGCAGATGCATGCAAAATGAATGAGAAAGATGAAGAGTGTAATATCGCATAGCAGAAAAGGCAATGATCAATTTAATATAGTATGCTACGCCAGATTAGATTACAATTATTTAAAATGATAATTAAGGTTTTGCGGGCTTGTTTTTAAGTGAAACTTCTCCTAAATTTTAACTAATACAATTTATCAGTTAAAACTGTATCAAAACAACACTAATTAACTGATGTTATTAACTGCACATTTCTGTAAGTTTTTTGGTTTTGGGGTTTTTTTTTAAGACAGCAACAGGAAATTTCAACTGATGTTAAAGTTGTGGTATGGTTTAAAAAAAAAAATACTAAAAATCTATTTGAGACTACTATTTCTGAAGATTAAAATGCATTAATGAGCTTCATTAAATTACCAGGAAGGACGCTATAAAAATAACACTAGCAGTATTCTAATAATAAGAAATTATTTTTCTCTTTATGTTTAGCTCCCTGAAGTTTAACTAGTACTTCAATTTCTCACCATATTTTAAGCTAAAATGGGTATCTCTGAGAACTGAACCATGAAATTTAAACCATAAAAGACAAATCTAGCAAGTCACATTTACAAAGTCTCATAAATTATTTAGTTGAATCAACAACAAAGTCTAGAGCCGGAAGAGGTCTGGATTTAACATAGTCTTGGTGGGTGAATTAATGTGAATATGAAAAAAATCTGGCTTACTAGTTGTTTTTCGAACTAAATAACCATGACATCTGCTGTAGTTTCTTAGGTGTAAGATCTTTCCCAATTGTTTTAGCTCTAGAAGTCAAAGCTTTAACATAAGGTTATTAGGAGATCAAAAATCAAAATAACCTTCTATTAGGGCAGACTTGGTAAAGAAACCACTTTGTAACTACTACCTAAACTGTAGCTAAGTTTCAATAATGGTAACAACTTTTTACCTCCCCTACTATGTGCCATGCTTCTAATACCATAATTTCAGAAATATTAACAACAAATAGCATACATAGTGGTAAACCTACTTGTGTAGTGCTTGACACATACTGTTAACAACAAAAATCATAAAAGAGTATTCAAGCAAATGTTGGGGAAACTAGCTATATAAGAAAATATGGCATTAGATCAGAATAGAATTCTTTAAAGCGAATTAAGTTTATTACTTCTCATTTCCTATCCAACAAAAACCAGACACAACATTTCAATTGCCTACACTATGCCTACACTATGTTGTTATGTATCAATTGCCTACACTGTGCCTTACCCTCGCTGTTGCATAAAATTATATTATTATTTTCACTGAGATAATCTAAAAAAATAAATAAAATTAGAACTTGCATTAATTGCTACTAAAATAATGTGGAATACTTAAAGGACATGCAGCATTTTAACTTTTACACACAGCACATTCCATGGTACTACAAAAAAAAAAAAAAAAAAAAAAAAAATTTCCTGCACTTAGATCTACAGAGACAAGGGCAATCCCAGAATTAATCAAAAAGCCACTTGAATGGATGGTTATTTATGTTTACGTTAAGGGAAAGAAACCTTCTCAAATTGTAAAAATAAATTAGTTTAAGAATTATTTTAGAAAGTCACCAAATACATACTTTCATACTATAATCAATTTGCCATACAAATACAAAACTATGTAAAAAAAAAAACCACCTCTTTCCACCATTTCCTGTTACCTGTGAAGTCTTTGTTTTCAATCTTTTCCTGAAAAGATCACGAATACTGATTTATCTCTGTAAATTATGTAGCTTGGTCATAAATACAAATTTCAAAATTTACTCCTAGTTCATTCTACTTGTAGTACTATTATTCCAAAAAGGTCTTGGAATATACATCACAGTTAAGAAAAAGATAATTTTCAACTTGACATAAAAGAACAAACTGACTGGAAAATACAAGCACTTAAAAAAACCACACTGTACAGACTCAATTTGGAAAATAATTTTGTTGGATTCTCTTTTGCAGGCACATCTAAATTAAAACTATATTGTTTGTAAACCCTGATAAACCTCAAATAAATACTGTATCATACTAACGTAACAGGTAATCCTGAAGTCTTTGCTCAGAAAATTCTTGACTTGAGAGCAAATTTTAAGCAACAGGGTTCAATGGCATTTCCATCCTCAATTCCAGCTCTCCCCCTGCTTTACTTAGGGGACAGATCTGATACAAAATCCTTGCCAACTTTCAACATAAAACCAAGAAACTATCTTACTGCCCCTCTGACTAATAGCAAGGGCAGCAACGAAAGATAAGAAGAGTTTGGCTAGTTCAACTGATTTCCATGGAAGTACTTACAATTTTTAATTTAGGCTTGTGTTTAGTACATTGCTGAATAAGCCTTTAGGTGTTTGGGTTTTTTTTTTTTAATACATGTTGACTCAATTTGGAAAATAATTTTGTTGGATTCAGTTCACAGAATAAGTCACTAGGAAATGCTATTTTAAAGAACAGTACATAATAGGGTCTTTAATATTTCAGCTACTATAATGCAAGCAACATAAATAATAAAAACCATAAATCTACATTAAAAAAAAAAATTAGAAACATACAAAGGCCATGATTTCCCAAAGTCTAGTTTCATCCTAGTACATTAACGCTATCTAAAAATAACCTATGATTCGTTTTTCAAAAATATATCCATATATTTGGGGGGGGGGCGGGAATCATATATTGACTTCTTCCATAGGATATAATTTTGGAAAATAGTGCAAAACTACCTTTTTTAACTGACTTGTCTTTGTTTAACCCTTTCACTACAGTTAGAATTTGTATTTCACCCTGTTTTGCAGTAAGAATCTGTTCAAGCATTGCCCAAGAAGCAGTTGTATTAGACTAACGCGTTTGGTGCCCTACTCTGCATTATGTCAATGCCAAGAATCTTCTCTCCTCTGAGAATGGCCAGTATCTCACAAAAGATAGCAGGTGTGGCTGAACAAATTCCTGAAACAGCAGTGGTATTTGCCAAGATCTAGTACAGAACATGTTACTGACATTAAGAATTATAATAGGCATATATGCAAAAATTGCATATGCATTGCATTAGTGGTGACTTACACATATATGTCTATATATGTACTTGCCCTGATAAAAAAAATTCAGCCCAGCTCTCTAGAGAAATGTAGATATACACTCAATTTCTTATAGCTTTTAAAGCTTCTTGGAGATTTAATAGCAACCAGCACAACTAGACCTTTTCTCGATGTGCCACTGAAAAACGAGAACTCATAAGACTGAAACCTGGAAAACCCATGACATATTGGTCAATTTTGTGAATTTTCAAGCAAACAAAATAATAGAATAAAAAAAATACTACAATTAATATTATGTTCTTTTATTTTCTCAAGTCTAGACTAGTTTAAATTATTGATACTATACTGATCAACATAGTACAATATACTTCAAAAAGTAATTAAATATTTGTCGTAAGAAATCCTACTATACTACCAGTGACCATATTTTTGCCAAGAATATGAATTCACTGATATCATGATGGTTTAGAAAAGTGTCAATTAGTGAAGTTTTATTTTATTTTTGGTTTACTTCTAGCTTTGCAATCGAGCACAATAATTTGAAAACTTCTACTTTTTTAAGACTGAATCAATAAAATTCTTATCAGTAAAAAGAAGTTACTGAAATCTGAGGAGAACTAACAGTTGGCATGAGTTATTTTGAACAATCAACATGACTAAAACAAATGAGGTATATTAATGTAGTGCATCAAGGAATATTGCCATCAAAAGTTCTAGTCAAGAAAAAAAAAATACACCCACAAAAATCCAAAACGCATTTTGCATACTTTCCAAACGTCCCACATTTGCAGTAATGGTAGAAAGTCATATGTTTTATGTTAAAAAAATTTTCTAGTCAGTTTGATCCTCTCCGATATTTGTAATGCAACATGGATAAAAACCTGTTAAATGAGTGAGAGGAATGCAGATTCATTTTTTTAAGCATAATAAAGTATCTTATTAAACAATGAAAATTAAAACTAGAACATATGCTTTTGGAATAGTTGGATGGATTAGGAAACATACACCATTTCTTGTTATAGACATTCACAAAACAATCACATACATACACTGGACATATAAACTTACTTGTACACATTATATGTCCACTGAAAAATGACTTAAAATGTGACATTCATGTTTCAAAGCTATTAAAAAACAGCTTTGATAGTTTAATAGAAAACGTAGTGAAAGCCTTTAAAAAAACTACGTAGAAAATTTTAAAAATTCAAATAAACAGCCTAAATCACAAAATGAGAAAAGCAGCTACTCTTGGAAAATAGATTGTGTAAAAAGTGGTATTTGTATATCACAATCTTTCAATAGTTATAAAATTCAGTGGTCCCATACAACAGTTTTATACTTTCTATTAAAGCCTGAAGATGGCCAATAAAAAGTCTTTGAATAATTTATGTTAAGAGTGCTGCTGATATGAAGTCCAGTTTCAGACTGGTATATTTTAGTTATCCACCATTGTGAACAGAAACCTGGACTTCATTCTTTTAATACACTTGGTACAATCTTACAGCATTCTCCCTAAGCCTAGTTAATCATTTATGGGCCTTGTGAAAAATATGATCCAATGATTCAACAAACTAAAAAAAGAAGAAAAACCTTTTACAAAATATTCAATGAGCCAGATTACAGGTATATTTTGTATAGAGTTCTTTTTATTTTCATGCAAAAAAATATATGCACACTTAATAACACCCTTTTATTTTGATTTATTTACAAGTTTTAAATTCAATCCCTTTATTCTCAACTGATTTTATAACAATTACTGAATATTTTTCAAGTACATTATTGTTCAAAATGCACAGACAATGTGCAGCAGCAAATGCAGCAAACCTCAAAAACAAGGTGCTACAACATTGCTTCTACATCAGAGACAGACAAGTGTCTGGGATAGTGGTTTAATTTTAACACTTATACAGACATACATCTATACCTAGAGAGAGACAGACAGATCTAAGAAAGCAGCTACATCTGCAGAGGAAGGAAACAGCATGTTACAAGGACAATTCAGGGAGGTCAATTATACATAGAACATTTGACAAACAACATAGAGAACAAACTTTGGCATTAATTACCAGGGTACAAAACGTAGCACATTTCAATCTATCAATGGAGTATAATATGGAACTCTGCAGCCTGTAGCTGTTTGTTAACATTAATATCAACAAGCATTTGACATTGTCAATGAAAATACTAACACATTTATAATAAAACCATTTTAATGGAAAGCAGACAAGTAATGATGCAAAATTACATTGCCATTTTTGTATCTGTAATGATCAAATGCCTCAATACCAGATCTATAAGGTCACCCCACTTCAGGCATCTGTGCCACCTGAAAAATTGTAAACTAAGGAAGCTCAAAGTCTGAAAAATGTGGCCTGACACTGCTGAACTCATTTGCTTTTAGTTTTATACCCTGGTTAAGTATCCATTTCACATTGCCTGATTAACACATAACACTACGCTTGTATCAGCCGCTAAGACAAGAACTGAAAAGCATAAGAAATTCCCTGCATGCATTATGTGTAGTGTTAGCAAAAGAGTGAGATGTGCCCCAGTCCATCTGAGGCACAGCAAGTTGCATAACATCATTACCACTTTGCAGGGTCTGTCGTCCTCCAGCCAACACTCCACTAGGTAACATTCCAGTGGGAGTCAAACCCTTGAGTGTCAGCACACTTTCACTCTCCTCCCTGGTGTGAGAAAAAACAGTAACAAAACCTTAAATATCCGCTCATGAAAACCTGTATTAAAGTAAAATAAGGGATGGGGAGAGGGAGAGCCTATTTTTGCTGTGCTTTATGCATGTCAAGACTGAATGTAAATTCAAATTCAAACAACTAGAAAGGGGAAAATATTTCTACTTCATACCAGTTTTGCCTCTGTCTAGGAGTTATAAACACTGATTACTTCTGAACCAAATTCTGAGCAATTATTCACATCCAGGCTCATTAGCTTTGAAATTAGCACTGAATGCCTCAAGAAGTACTGAATGTATCTCAGTGCCATAAAACAATCCGCAATTTTGCTAAAAGTGTCTATGCTTCAGGAAATACCAACTTTAAAAAATTATCCCTACTTGAACAATTATGGTCTGTGGAAAACTATACATTTTGGGTAAATGCGATCATGAAATCTATAGGTCTAGACAGGCACAAGAAAATGGTATTTTTTAAAAGATGAAAACAAACAAACAAAAACCTGAAACAAAAACCCCCTAGTCCTCAACTTTCTGGTATGCCAGAAATTTTCCAAGCCAGTCCTGACCTCCTCCATTACACCCTTGATTACAATCTCTCTATTTTGGTATTGTCTTTCCAACACTCGTAGTTAACGGCTGTACAAATAACTTGTAAACTAAAGATCATGGTCTCTAATTTCTTGAAACATGTCTCAAAAATAACTTAAAAATATTCTTTAACCAAACATACCAACATCAATGGGGTGCATCAATATGCCAAATAAGATTCTGATGCATAATGATCTCCCTGAAAAATGTTTGGCATCCATTATCCTGGAGCAGAGATGTTTTCCTAATATACATAATAAGAGGAGGTTTAGGAATGCAGAAGTCATGCAAGTACCTGAGAACAGAGAAGACTCTTGCCATCTTGCCAATTGCACGAATTTTGTTTCTGATAATTTCTTTCCGTGCGGCAGCTGTACCTACTTTCAATGGAATAAGAGAGAGTCTCAAGCTCATGAGTATTTACAGGGTCACCATTTTAAAGCGCATCAAATTCAACACAACTGTTTAAATTCAGTACTCTTCACAGGAGGCCAGTATGCAAACACTTAAGGGCACAAAGTTATAAAATTATGGCTTCAGAATGCCATCAAAACCACCATCACCTCTGTGTCCACAAAACACACAAAAACGTTTAGGATGTTCACAGTGATTTCCTAAAGCTAGCAAGCATCTAAATTACCGCCACTACAGTGTAGTAACTACCATAACTCATTTGTCTAAATTTTACACTTGAAATTCTTCACTGACATCTGTGTATATCAAGAGGTTGGCATGCAACCCAATACAGAAGCCAAAGGGATATTAAAGCCACAAAAAATAAAGATCTGTTGCTAATTCTTACACAGCTGTCCGAGAGAAAACAGTAGTTTGTTTGCTTGTTTTTATGTCAACTCCCCAAAACACACCCCCACAAAAACCCCTACAAAATAAAATGCCAAAGAATTGCAGTGTTACCTGCCTTACCACCTAAGTCTATGTTCCATATCATCTTAGGTTTGCATCATTTGCAGAAATTACAAATACCAAAGATCTGGAGTAAATACAGCATATTCCACAGAGCAGAGAGATACCATTTGTGACAGATAAAAGTGAAGACAAAACTCTGAAAGGAGGCTTGCGATTGGGAAGGAGAGCCACCTTTGCCTGCCTTGACATTATAAAAATGGAAGCTCCTTTCTCCAACACTAGGTGTTGCTGGTTTCAATGTATAAAAGTAAAAGTCATCCTTCCCCTCATCCTCTTTTCCTTTTGCTGACTCCTCAATTCCACTTAAACAGTACGGGTAGACAAGGAGATACCAAAACTAAAATCCTTACTTCTCCTCAGCCATTGGGGAAGGAGAGTATTAACCACACCAAGATAAGAGTAACTCAGTCATACTTTGAATTCAACCACAGGGGACCAAAAGTGAACAAACTCAGACAGCTCTGTTAGGTATTCCAGATCTTCCATATATCATTGTTCTTCAACCCTGGGAGAAAGGTACTCATTAAAAAGTTGCCAAACTAATTTGCAAGAATGTAGAAGAGAGGATCACAGAAGTTGGCAGAGGAAAGCTGCATATCCACAAATTTGTCTACTCGCATTCAAAAAAGGCAGCTGTGGAAGAAGCCTTTTTTCATCCCTGCTCACTAGTATTTAGCTTCCACATGAGAGTACATACAATCTAGCACAACAGTCACCCTTTTCAGACCACAGCTGCAAGAACGCAAGGCCTTCTGTTGCACAAGAGTGGGTAGACTTCCCAGCCTGAACACCAAACCGAATAAAATACAAAAGATAAGGCATGTAAGGGCAAACAAGAACAACAACAAAATCACACAAGAAGGAAAATGTATAGTAACGACAAAGGAAAAAGGGAGCAAGAGACAACCTTTGTATGAACACAATGAAAGAATCTCAGGGTATGACAAGTATCTGCCAATCCATTTAAATGAAATGAAAAAGCCAGGAGTAAAGCATTTTTAGACAAAGGAACAACTTCAATGAACTGCAGACACCAAATTAAAAAAAAACAAAACCAGAAGGCTCAGGAAAAACTTTGAATAGGATAGGCTGAAACATTCGATTTTTACTGAAAATAATTTATTTTAAATTTTAACTTTTAATTTTTAAAGTCCTAGAAGTTTTTACCTTCTCTCTTTGAACACTATTAAATAACAGCTTGAGGATCTAGAATGAGAAGGGGACTCTCTCAGAGTTTTTGAAAAGGCTAGGGCTAAATGAGGGACCATCAATCTTTCCCTACAAGTCCCTCAATTTTCCTCCTACCTACACCTATTTGAGGGCTACATTGCTGCAGAGCTGTAACATGCAGGCTGAAAAGATTTCAGGCAGTGCTAGTGCCCAAATCTCAACTCTGGAAGGTCCCTGTGCCTTAAAAGAAGAAAAGCTGGTTTTGGGTAGTTTTGGTGTTTGTTTGGGGTTTTGTTTTGTTTTGTTTTTGCTGGTTTTTTGTTGGGGTTTTTTTTGGTTTTTTAAACATGATCTTTCATTGCCCCAGCCCTCCAGAAGCAATGCAGCCAAGCCAAAAGGCCAAACGTATTACTCCAGGCTGCAGCACTGCACTAATGTGGCCACTGAATTCTGGTTAGTTCAGAGAAGAGACAGTAAGGTGGCACCTGCTTGCAGAAAGATGTCTTGATTACACCCTAAATTAGAGGACATATGACAAAGAACTCTCCCATTCTCCATTCCCAATGCCTGCACAAGAAACAAATTCTGAAATGCTCATACTATTATGTTCCAAAGAATTCACATAACCTTTGGAAACATCTGTATAATCTAATGCATTCCCAAGTATTAGAAATGTTCTCCGGAAGTGACAAATTTATACAGAAAGCAAATTGATTATTAGGTAAGTAATGGTCAGAAAAACTTTTCTGCACAGAAAAATTATCTACCCTGGAATTTCCAAAAAACAAGTGATAGACCATGAATTTAAGTTAGTAGGCTTCTTTTTACATTTTGTATCCAGCCATTTTCAAAATTGCACATACAATCAAGAAGTACCTTTTTGACATCTCAGTTGAAGGAAACTAAAAGTACTATACAAACCAGGTTTTGGAACATTGTATAAACACATTCCATGCACAATCTTAAAAAAAGCTCACGATAAAATTATTAAAGAGCAAGACAGACAACTGAACACTCCCTACACATGCAGGACCAAAAATAAAATTTTAGAAATAGGTAAAAGAATGAAATTCTACAAAAAAGAGGAATGGAAGAGAGGAGGAAAAAAATTCATGCACAGAAAGACAGATGTCTTGGAATATGACTTCTAATAACAAAATACACAAGCCTTTATAAACTTTCCATTAAAATGGGTAATAAAAATAAAATGCTACATATGTCTCTCAACAGAAAGGTATTTTCTGCATTAATACTTATACTGTCAGGTTCTATGAAGTCATATTTCAAAACATTCCTACTCTGTCTGGTCTGTACCTTTTTTATTGCCATATATGAGTCGCTCTTCAGATGGAGAGTCCAGAAAAAAAGGAAGTGAACGATGGAGAAAAAGGTGAGACAGACAAATAAAATAAAGATCTTTAACTTGGCAGTGGTAATAAAGAAGGAATGAAGAAGAAATGCAAAAAAATAAAATGGAAAATTGCAACACTCAAAAATGCATTCATCGAACAAGAAGTGGAATTGTTGAGTGTATTTTAAAATTTGACGATAAACAAGTGAAAGCTTGAAAGTCAACAGTTAAAAAAAAAACCCATTCACATAGAAAGATAAAGCGTAGACAGTACCTAGGTGGCATTAAGGGATGCATCAAGCAAAGAAATTGTTAAAGGAGACAGAAGAATAAAATAATTCAAATTAGGAAACTGCAACTGTTGTACTAAAGACAGGGCATATGCAATCAACTGATGACTGCACTTATGCTGGACAACCTAAATCCTAACATCTCAGAATACCACCGAACCCTATCCTGCAAATGCTTGGTGTAATTGCTTTATGCTCAATTTAGTAGGATTACTTGAATGAAAAACATAAATTAACTGTTTGCAGGATCACATTTGAGACTATTTCTAAGTTTTCACATTTCTGGCAACAATCTAAATGGCAGCAAAGTTCAAGTGGCTCATAACCAATGCATTCCAATCTAAAACACACAGCTGCTTGGCACAACACTGTTCTGCTACTGAATTTGAACACAGTAGCTATCAAACATCAAGAATGGTCATGTCTCTAATATCTTTATAAATGATCTTTAGTGTTCCTCAAAGGCTGCTGAAACTTTCCTTCCTCCTCCCCCATCATCAAACAATCCACCAAATCAGTTCTGTTATTGGATACAATGAAGCAAGTCTGAGAAACTTTTAGGCGAGACATTAAGCACTACTGTAAAAAACCAACAAAACAAAGTGTGATATGCTAGGTCTCCGTGTTAATGTTGCTTCTTAACCAGCATGCTACAAACATCTCCTTAACAATCTACTGTATCATAGTTTACAAGATAGAAAGATGTTATCATTCATTACATAAATACATACTATACAATGTACATATAAAAGTTCTCCTAACTTTTATGCTTTAAACTCCAATACCAAGACTTAAACTTGTATTTCATACTTTCTGTATAGTACTTTGCCATAAGAAATATTATGTCTGACTTTCACCTATATCAAGTCTTTATTGAAGAGCAATCATTAAGAAATTTAAGATCTTACAATAAATTTATTCTAAATATTAGCAAAGTAAGTTTAGTATGTTTCAAATTTAAAGTGCCAAGAAATTCTGAGAATTTTCCACAAAAAGTTTCAGTTTTAAATAGAAATCAGATAGGAATATTTGCAAAGGATACCATTACTGCTTCTTGATCACAAACACAAAAACACAATTCCCTTCTCTGCCCCCCCAAAGTGCCATTATCTAAAGAAAAATTTGAAGGCAATTTTCTTCAGATTCCAGGTAATACTACACCAGTCTAAGTTAACTACTGTTTCACAAGTTATTACCATTAAAAAGATTTATATATCTTAAAGTAACCCCTACCGTCAAATTGATCTTCTCCCTCTGTCATCAGTTCATCATCAGAGCAAATGCTCAAAACATTCACCAACATTTCTGTTACTGTATAGGAAAAAATAAATCTTAACTCATTCCCTGTAGAATTTAAAATATTTCCATGCACACAAGATATAACTAGTCACCAGCAACTATAGTGAATGAACTTCCCACATCATAGCCGTTGCTCAGTAATCTGGTTTCAAAAATAGGTGTTTTTCTTGATGTGCACTGTCACAGAATTTAAAAAGCTCAGAAAAATAAGCAGTTAAAAATTATACCACCTAACAATCAGAGAACACAGCAGAGCTTTCTCTCCTATCTTACAAGGAGTTTTTTTAGATAAGAATTCTCTTCTTGTGTATTAGTATTTTTACATTAGGATAAGTATTTGAACTAGATTTTATGCAAAATTTACCTAAATATGAAAACATTTTGACTGCTCAAATTTAGGTTTAAAACGAGAAAGCTGTTCTATTCCTGGCACTTGCAGGCACGTAGCAGAAGCACTGAAGCAGAAAAATATTATGATATAAATATGGTGCAAACTGCATGTCTTTTCAAACTCCCCTTAAAAATATCGACATAGTGGATACACAAACTTGTCTCAAAAAGCTTATATTTTCTTTCTCCAGGAATCTCCCTATTCTGCCACTCAATCTTTCCCACGTATATCAGACTCTTTCTTAAAACAGTCAAACTTCTCCTCCACCTAGTGGAATAGGAGAAACCTATTCCAGAAGTTCAGTCAGATGGTTAAAAACCCTGTAAATTGCTGTCTACATTTATTCATGAATAATTCATACAATCCCTGTGTTATCTGCTATGGTATTCTTCTCCATTCTTGGGAAAATTTCTTTTTTTTCGGGGGGGGGGACGACACCCAAACAAACAAAAAACCAAAACCAAAAAAAACCCCAAATTATTCTGATTTTCATCTGTTCAACACAGACCAGACAATATTGACACTGTATCCTTTACTAGAAGTGGAAGCATGTGTTCGTCCAAAGGCAAGCCAAACTACAAGGGCCATGATTCCAGCGGTCTTAAGCATACAGTGGGTCAATGAGCAACTTATTTAACAGTACTTGGGTGTCTCATTACCAGCATCATAACAAAAGCAAAATAAACAGTATTAACCCTTTGCTGTTGCAAATGTTATCTACTGCATCATCAGGTAAGAGAGATATAAACAAAAATCTCCTTTCAAATGTCAGGTCCCTCCGTTTAAAAATAAAAAAATTGTTGAGTGGGTTAACCACACTAAAAAGTGTCCAAATTATTTGCATTTAACTGCTCACTAAAGACAATATAAACAAATCTAGAATCCTAGGTTTATATGACTGTAAATATATCATCTCAAGAATACTTTTCAAAGAAATTTAAAAAGCTTTCCAGATCTCTTTATAAAAGAGAGCAGTTCCTGTCATGGAAGGATTTTAAACAGACCCAAATAGCTAACCTCATTGCTTTTTAACTGAAGACTACTTGGAGCCCCAGTGTCCCAGATTCAGAGTTACCAACTCTGGGGCAGGGCGGGGGGGGAAGAGGTTCTGTGCTAAATTATCTTTTTTACAAGAAAAATTATAACTGAAAAGGTTATCTTTAATGAAGGTCAATCTGTTACAAGTATATAGAAAAGTTAAAATTTTACATGAACATCTCAACATAGTTTATACCTACAACTATACAAGATTACTAATGTATACAACATATAGCATTTTGTAGAATGTGAACAACTTTCATATTGACTTCAAATGCAGTTCAAAGGGACTACTTAACAATGCAGGTATACACCCTCAATGGAAATTATAACTTCTGTTAACACCTCTGCTTTCTTAGATGCAGTTTTAACTATCTTGACTGAAACAGGTGAAGAAAACAACCAAAACCTGTAGAACAAGTTGTATTTCAGTCTACCCTTTCTCAGAAATGGCATTTTCACATGCCAAAAACCCCCTCCAAATCAGTTCAACAACTTCACCAAATCTTCTACCTGATAAAGACAAATACAGATGCCCATTTTCACAGAAATTATGCAATTAATCTTCTCATTGGTAAATATATTTAAAAAAAAATAAAAAAAATCTTCCCAACATCAATCTGGGGGAAACAGGAAAGATATTCATTGATGTGTAACTTTTGCCTACCTTTTTCTCCAACAAATGGCAAAGACCATGTGAAAACATCCATAAAATTTGGTAGCCAGTAAGGATGAGGAGAACAATTGAACTGACGAATATTCATCACATTGTTTTCATATTTTAATACAGCAGCTAAAATAAAATTCAGACATTTTGAAAAGAATGTTTAAAACTTGCAAGTACCACAAATGTAAAGTCACAGGTTTGTCTTAGCTCTATTTTATACTATAGACAAAATAATCCCAGAGATACTCTTCTTTCACAGGATTTACAGGACAGATTTCTAATGGTGAACTTTGGATTTTTATTGCACATGTTGCCGTTTAAGGTACTGTTACATATCAATACAGTTCTTTACTATCCTATTATAGGTCTATAATGAACAAAGATTTTTAAAGGTCCTGAAAAGGTACAATTTCAGCAACTTTAACAAAATCCTAACTCAGAACAGCAGTATATCCAATATATCCAGATTCAGGTTTTATTCTTCATGTGTCTTCCCACATTGTAAGCCTGAAGTAAAACCATAGAAATCTAGAGGATCAGGGAGAAGGGGAAGCACAGAGAAACAAAACAGAAAAACAGAAGCATTCTAAAGCTAAATAAGCATTGATTGCATTTTTCCATACTTAACACGCATGACACTGGGAATAGCTGATGTGAAAAAGGATTCTTAAAACACAATATCCACAGAGACGGTGAAAAAATGTAAAAAGCCAGTTGAAGCTATTTTTATTTCTCCTTTACTTTACAATCAGTGCAAGTAACAACAGCTCATCTTTTCCTCTATACAGTTAATCACCCTACATGAGTGGTATGGGGTTGGGGGGGGCAGTTCTTTGGAGGTGGGTGGGAGAAAATGCAATGTATTTCATAGAAAAGAGGTCTTGGTTTCAAAAGAACACTATTTGAACATTTGGAGATCTTTCATTCATCACATACTTGAAATGCCATATTTTAATGTCATACTTGAATTCCAGCAGGCTTTATTTTTAATTATTTCTGTTGTTGAACTTTGTTCTCATCTATGAATAATATTAATTCACAGCTAAGCTCTTCTCTGTAATTTTGACTTGTAAATCTTTCTCCACACTATTAAGCATGCTTCTCCTGTGCAACTTTATCTTAAGCAGAGGATGGACAAAAATCAGTTCCTTCTGTTTTACACCTCCCTAATAACATTTCCAATTGTGATCACTATTTAGATCAGTACTTGCTCGTTCTTGATTTCCCATACATGGCCATTATGGCCCTGTACCATCACAATTAGACTCTCCAATGCCATGATACACAACACAAACTACCTTATGCATAGGCTGCTGATCAGTGCTTCCTCCCTTCCTTACTTAGTTCACAAACTAAAGACAACCAGAGGAGTGAAAACTCACAGCACAGGAAAGCCTTGCTTGACTGGAAAACACCAGGTGATACAATCAAAAGTACTAAATAGTAACAATTTTTACAACGGAAATGTTTGCCCACACTTGCGCTTCAAGGTACCCCTTATAGGAGATCATCATTTATGTCACGTGCTCTTCTTCATAATATAACTTTTATTAATGGATTTTTTTTGTCCTTTAATTTCTTACCTGGCAAAAAATTGTTGATATGAGATGATTTATCTAGTAAGACATTTTTAGTTTAGTATTACATACAGTTATTAATAACAAGTTCTTACCTTTATTATTGTAGACATCCAGGTAATTAGGTGCTGAAAAAATTGTTATTAATGATGGGAACCCTGTAGTTTGGCTTTTCCTGTACATTCTATAACTGCAAAACCAAACAGATTATTTTACATCTTAAAGCAACAAGCAACTAATTTTCATTTTACACTGTGAATAATTTCTTGAAGGACACAAAGTACTTACCCTGCATCTTGTGCTTCATGTGCTCTAATGATTGACAATAAATTATTATTTTGCAAAAATTCACAAACTGCTGGATAGCTGTGAAATTACAAGAGTAAAAGAAATTACCTTAAAATATGCAGCAAGAGTCAGCATTAAAACATCAAATAGATCATAGCATACTCTCACCTATAAAAGTACGAGCATCCTCTGACTGTATTGTGACTGAAATGCTCTTGTGAATTTTCATTTCCAAAATCTTCTGAAGGATCTGACCACAATAAGTCACACATTGGTCCAAATGCTGGAGGCTCTTTGAATCTATCTAACTGTTTGAGAAAAGGCAACAGCACAAAGACTCTTTGAATATTAAATCAGTCAGTTTTACACATTTGTTAAACTACATATCCATCAATACCAAGCGTTTTTAGAATAAATCCCAACCATAACAAAGAGAAGTAGTTTCTGTATATTTTTTCCTCTCCTCCTCATGAAATAAGGCAGAAGCATGCCAAAAGAACCAAACCTGTTAAGAGCAATAAGATTTATTAGTTGTAAAAAGAAGGGAGATAAATTCCAGACTGATGGATATGTGTAATACAAGGTCAAGTTACAGACAAGGAACAAAATGGTCCTTTTTCATGCACATGCCACATCTACCAATCTGGAAACAATACCAGGAATTAGCGAAGAGAAACAGTACAGAAAACAGGAATGATAAAAGAAAAACATGAATAACTAGCACTGACTAGAAGAGACTAAATATATTATCCAAAATGAAAAACCAAAACCAAGCCCCAACCAAAAAACCCCCTGAAACACCCGGCTCCGTAATGGATCGTTTAACAACATAACGAAGAGGTGACTAGCTTAGCCATCTCAGACTTCTTTCATACAGGCTTTATTTCTCAGCTATAGCCCTGGTGTAACAGGCCATAAACATTTTGGGAGATGTCTTTGTTTGTTTGTTTTCTCTAGCTGCTTCCTTACAGATTTCCACTTGGAAACACCTGCTTTAGCAGCCTGCAACTTTCCTAGTAACTACAGTGAAAAGGGGCAGAGGTAAGGAGGACAGCGCATTTGTTAACGTAAAGGGAAAATACCCTGCTTAAGTAAGTAACAGTCAATCAATCTCTGATGTCCCAGAAATGAAATTAGATATCCCAGATTCAACGTAAAGTTTATTTGATCTTTATGTAGCTGGAGTTTGTTCACAAGATGATTTTATCCAAGAAATGTAGGAACAGTTCTTTGATGGACAGTGCATTTATCTCACTTTACCTCCCATACCAAAGAAGATGACTTTGATGGTACTAGAGAACACTTAACTCTTCAAGACAGGTTCGAAGGGAGGTTTGGTGAGCACCTGGTGAATTTGAGTCTAACGGTCCATAGGAATCCATTCAAATATGGAACCAGCAGTAGTGCCAAGCTCTCTCATGCCCTGGAAAATCAGAGCTCCCGAGGCTGCCACCTGTAACATAAGTGGAGAGGTCCAGATCTTTACAAATTCTTGCCAGATAATGGCAAGGCAGGTATTAACTGAATGTTGTTGGAATTTATTCAATATTAAAAATCCAGTGGTTTAACATTTCCCACACTGGATGATAAACCTGGTATGGAGTATTTCTTCCAGATTGAAGAAGTCAGTCCATCAACTTCTGCAAGTACCTGAATTTCTGTAGATTAAACCATCAAGTTTCTAAACCTCCAGCAATAAATTTGGGTCCAGAAGCTAACAGAAGCATTCACACAAGGAAGAGTCAACTGTTTGCCGATTGATGTTTCCTGCAATACAGAAAGCTGAAAGTCTAGAAAGCATTTCTAAGAAATTTTCTTGAGTTATTCTTCAAGGATTTTCCTTATGGCTTTGGCCAAAAGGATAGAGACGTTATAAATAGTTTTGGTTGCTGCAAGAAATGCACCCCTCTCCCAAACTACTTTGCATTGGAACAATAATGTAGCCATTTCTTGAAGTAGGGAGGTCAGTTTGTAAAAAATAAATATACTTACATACACACCAAATCACTGTCTCCTCCATTAGACAGTCTACCAACTGGCATGGTTCTCAAGACATCTCAAAATTCAAGGAAAAGTCACTGCAAGCTACTCAACCCAGACTGCATATATCAAATCAGAATAATCAACTTAAGGGTTTCTCTACATTGCAACAGCAAGAAAGTTAACAAAGGACATGAGTCAATCCAAAACACTTGTTAGTGATTAACTATTTCTGAATATGTTGCAACTATGGCAAAACAGAATCTCAATACAAATCAGCTTAACATATTTCTAAATATGATTAAGCTAACTGAGAAAGACAATTTCATTCAAGAATAAGAATCACTACACCTGGTGTTAAAACAGGAATAGGTAGTATATTTTTTAATATATACCCTAAGTTATTTAAATCTAAATTAATTTCTAGGTATTATGCAGTCAGAGCTACTAAACTGAAGTGTATTATACCTCCGCATGGATGTTCAAATTCAGGAGTAGCAAAACCTTGGAGGTAGATTAAGGTACAGCAAATTAAAACTACTTTACTTTTGAGGCAAAAGACCTTCACAGAAGTTTCACATACTTGAAGATACCAGTTTTAATTAATCTGTCCAAATTTTCCTAAGAACTATCACATAGTAAAGCCCTAAAAACAATGTGAAGGCCAGTGAAGAGTGGCAGTCATCTTATATATTACTAAAGAAAAGGAAATTTCAGCAGACCACAGAAAGGAAGCAAGGTATTATAAAGACAGATTCCCAGTAGCACCCCCATATATTTCAAGGCACTTTGCTGATCAAGCCTTAGTATCACCAAGAACCAAACAAAAGAATGATCATCTGTTGAAAATTAAGAAGAAAATTCTCTGTCTCTCTTCTTTAAATTAAGAGTCCCCATAACCTTATCTGGACACTTCCCTCCTTATAAATCACTAGGCTTAAAATCACAATTCCTGGAATTTTGTTTCAGCAGAAGTCTTGGCAGTCTAAATGAAATCAACTAAACAGCATCTCTACGTTTATGGACATGTGTCTGAAAGAGACACTCTTTACAAACACAACCAGAACATTTGTGTAAACGAAGTTCAGAGAATAAAAATCAGATTACTGCAAGTTTCACAAACTTCCATTTTCCCAGAAATAAGAAGTATTTGCAGCGATCTTTCTGGTTAGGCTTTACTGTCATAGCTACTATGATAGCTGTGCTCTCCTGGAAATAAGTTTATGCCAGCAAAAATAATAATCTAATTTGTGTAGTTTAATCACCTTCCTGAATGTCATAATACTGACAAAAGACTTCATCCAGAAGAAATTGCATCTGCACAGAATTTTTCTTTTTTTCTTAGGTGATTCCTATACTGTTTATAGAGCTGTGATTTCCCTTCTTATGCCAGATGATTATGCCTACACATGTTTGCAGAGAAGACCTCTCCTTAATAAGAACTTTTGCTAATAAACCAGAAGGCTTGTAATGATTATACAATTGTCTCGATTGTTTACAGAAGTAATTTCACACACCATACTTGTACCGCAAGTATACRATATTTTCCTAGATATAAAAAGAGCATTTCACATCACCCATTTAATTTAAATACATTTACAATATCAGTGCATGCCAAGCTCTAATGCAGCTATTGAAGCTGCTGCCAACCCATGAATAGTGCCTTTTCCAAGTTACTAGATGAGTCCCTAAAAAACAAAAAAGCCCAAAGAACAGTTCTAATAACACTGCCTTACATTTATAAACGTGTTTTCATCAGAAGCAATATACAATGCAGATTTTCATATATATATATATAAAAACATACAAGCTTATATTTCATCCTAATGTAGCCTTGAGCGTTACAGAAGCACATATGAAAGTACAAGAGATGACAGAATTACCTTTTCATTAAATTTACTTGACACTTTGAAACCTGATTAGCTGCAAGACTGAGACTAAAAGAAAAATGAATCACAATCCTATTACGACAGTGGCCTCCCAAAGTGTTTTTCCAGACTATGTTTCCTTTACAGTACTTTCCAAAAAGCTTTGACCATGTTTCTTTTCATCTGTAACATGAGAAGTGTCAAGGCCTTGTCAGAATGGCACCGTTTACTCACTTTGCTTTCTTACTTCTCTTTCTCTGCACAACACATATAGATTTCTGTACACGTTAGTATTTGCTCTGAAAATACAATGTGCCCAAGTACATTTTCCCACTTACACCACTGAGCTTGTAAATATGCTTTCTCTCTGTTTCTACCATTTTCTTCTCCTCTCACATCATTCTGCTTGGCAGTGTAATATCTGTAAGTGAAATAAGCTGACATTTCAGCCTCTGAAATGGTCCAGTCAGTACAAAAAAAAATCTGGTGAATTCAAAAATGAGATTCAACTGGACAGCAGCCTATAAAATCTGAGGAGAGGGAGAGGTAAAAAAGAAAAATGGAGCACAAGTAAAGGAGAAAATGCTAAGAAAATGAGAAATACAATAAATGAAGCTAAAAGACAAAATGGACCATCAATATTTATATACTATAAAACCAAATTAGGAACATACTTTTTCCTTCTCTCTGATATTTAGATCTTTTTTGAAATAGGCCCCCACATACCTTCTTCCATATGTGGATAAACAACTTTTTTCTTCCATCCTTACCTATAATCCCAAAGCTTTCTTAGAACCACCTATTCATATTTTAAGCTGAAACCAACTACACTTTAGCTGTTACTAATCATAACAGGAATAGTTTTGATTTCCAAACGCAGCAGTCAAGATGTCAGCTAGGTTAACTAAAATAAGTCAAAAAGGAGTATGCAAAAAGGAAAGCAATTGAGTTTGAAAATACCCATCTGATACAATCTTCACCTGACATCAGCAGTCCATGCAAGTTGAAACCAAGTTACTAGAAACAGATACCTCATGTCATCACAAGCTTCCTCCCTTTAAACTGCACACCACTATTTAGTGTTTCCATTGTATAATTTTTAAAACTTGTTTTCATTCTTCTTATCAATATACTCAGCACATTTACCACAGTGAGAAGCACTCCACAGCTGTTACTCAAATGCCTACCAAATTTGCCATTTTAAATAGCAATCTGAATTTCTATTAAATACTGCAGTTTCACACTCTTTCAAAACCAAAATCCACATGATCAAGAGTAAAAAAAAAAATTTTCAAAAAAATATAACAACAAGTGAAATATGATGTTTGATATACCAAACAATTTTAAGACTACAATTAAATTCTACAAGTTTTGTCCTGAAAGCCATGAGAACACTAGCTCTTACCTACAAAGCACTATTTCGATTGGATATGAAGCTCTTTACATGTACTACATGTCTCAGGAAACTATGTGGAGTTTTTGAGGGGTTTTTTTGTGTGTGTTTTGTAACAGTCCCAGCTGTCCCAATGAGATCTACTAATGGAAAATGCACTAGATAATCCAAGAGTTTTTAAATATGATAGTGCTTAGCCTACATTTCAGTTCCTGATTTACACTTCCAAAAGACACAAGAACAGAAAACAATATACTGACAATTTCACAAACATGACTTTGTATAGCATCATATAAATATCTGTATTTCCACTTATTTTCAAATACACAAAATACTCACTCTCCTAATGTCATCTAGTGTATTAATTTCTGGTGAAAGTCCACCATGAACACAAAGAAACTGTTGATTTAAAAGAGCAGCAAGAGGGAGACAATCAAAAGCTTCCATACAAGCATCGTAGACTCTTTCTGAGTACTTTATTTTACCTACAGGAAAGAAATTATAAAACATTAAGAAATCCATATTAGATGGAAGAAGTAATCTAGTGGATCATAATTATAAGAGCAAATCTCAAAGTGAATGCTTAAAAAAAACCCAAAGCAATGACTATTTTTGAGTTTAAATTAGCATTTCCAAACACCACAATAGCAAGCACATTTCTAAGACATATTCTCTTTCATAACTATAAACTTTTTTTCATTTCTTCTTCTGTTATCTCAAGTGTGGAGAAGCTATTTTTGTTTTTAAAAAAATCACAGAGTTATTTTGCGTTATACAATTATACAGCATACTTCAGTGTAAAACACTACTGAGAAGTTTGTGATTTTTCATTTACAGTGAAAAGCTAAGAACTGCTTATAGATTACATCACTTTTACCTACATCAAAGAGGGCTTTACCAGGGCAAATGATCCATTTATCACTGGATCAATACTTACACAAGCCTCCAAATGGAGGAGCAGCTTACATCACCAAAAGAGTTATCTTGCTAGTATAGTTGAAATCAGTTCCCCAACTGGAAAAACTACTTGGCAGTAGGGTTTTCTTGCTAGCTTCACAATGCTGCTCAGCAAGTTACTTTGCACTCCTGATTATAGCCAAGACAGCAAAATAACCTTCCTCTCTCCASGATTTTAAAATCAGGATTGATACATCAAAATTTACTCCATAATCTATCTTTACAGACAGCAGTCTTCTACATAACTTGCACTCCAACACCACACTTAACAGCAAGCAATTCTACAGAAGTCAATGGGGCCTCCAAATATTTGCAAGACCTTAATTAAACTAACAGACAAACATCTCTCAAGCAAAATGACAGACCGTAGATCAGCAGCTTGGAAGTAAGCTAATTTTACATTCTTAGACAGTACTTACATTCTTGCTTAAAGGTAAAATACTCTGTTAGGTGTCTGCATTCATGGTTGCCTCTCAAAAGAAATAACGTGCTTGGATAGAGAATTTTCAGGACCCATAAGTACAGCACACACTGTTGAAAAACAAAGATATCCAGTAAAATACACTAGTTTATAAGAACTTCAAAAATTATTACTGAGAAACATGGAGTAAGAACATTAACAGCTTCAAAAGCAAGTACAGCTTAATGTGCCATTTTAAAATACAGCACGACTTCCCCAAGTCCAGTTCTGGACATGAGTTATGCGAATTGCTTATTACTTTTCTTAAGAACAGCCGCACAGAATGCTGAAAAAATATTTATATTTACTGGACACTCAATAATAAGATAAACTCAGCAGAATTATACAGAACACTTTCATCGAGACAAATAATGTATGTGTTTGTGCCTAAAATGTGATTTTATAATATGATTCTAAACACTGGCATAAGAAGGAAAGCAGACATTTCTTAACAGAGATTGAAGGAAAAAACCCCACAAAACTATTTACATTAAAGTCAGCTATATCATTTGGAGACCGTTTTAAAACTAAGTATGGACAGAGTAAACCTTTTTTTCCCCCAAAACTGGGAAAGCTGGTTGTTTATTCAGTGTTCAAGCAGCAAATTCAAAGAATTATAGTAAGTTTCCATATATTGTTATTATTGCAACATCAGCAGCGAACAGAGTTGAGGACAGAACTACAGAACATGCACAATTTTTTCAGTTTGGAGTCTGTTACCACCCAGCAGTCTTGAATGCCCAAAATGTATTTCTTAAATTTCAAATCTGATTCTTGTATTTTTAACTGAGCACAGAAATCTCAAAACTCCACAAGTTTTGGACTACATTGAAGTCACCTGCAAGTTGTTGTTATTATTGCTCTTAATCAATACGAGCACCCTGAAGCTATCATTCTTCAAAGTTATTTTGCATAGAATAGTAAGTACATGAAGGAAGAAAGAAAACAAAGGAACACTTTAAAAAACACAGCAAACATGGAGAAATACATCAAAGACTTCTATTGTGAAGTTTAGCTAAACTAATTACTGAATTTTTTCTTATCATCTTAGTAAAAATATGCAAAATAGTAATTTTTCTAATGATACCACTTGCTTTCCAATGTTTCTGTAACTCTAAAATATCCTGATATATTGCAAAGTCCCCAGACTCTTAAAAACTGTTTCCCAGCAGAGAGCATAACCAGTTTCTTACAAAACAACTGCTTATCATCAAATGAATACATGAATTAATTTGGCAAATTCTACAATTGTGAACTGTTTTAGTTAAGTCAGTTTGTATGAAAAATTTATGAAAGCTGGCAACCTTGAAAACATTTAATAGAAAAGTGGCAAAATAGTGCCTTCCTTTCAGTGAATGGATACTACATTTGATTAAATTGCTGATATTTACACGTTCTCAAGCATGTTACCTATTAAGTACAAAGAGAATTTTTTTTTTTTTTTACCTTTCCTGTACTGGCATATTTATTTTTTGTTATTAAATACAGACAGACTAATGTCAGAGTTCTGTATGTCCTGTTACTTCCAGTACAGAAAAGAAGAATTTGCACACACTTATGTGAAGGACTCCATCTTGATCCCAGCAGTTATATACAATCATGGTAGCATGTAATTATCTTTCCCATTAGAAGTGATGACATTTTTTAATTGGAAATGGGTTACTACTAAAATATCAATGCAATTAAAGATGTTTCACGACAGACTGATTAAGAATTTATTAGTGAAAAATCAAATTTCACTGTTCGTACATTTTTAGAAAATTTCACCTTCACTTTTCTGTGAAAAGTCAAATATTTTACCAAAAGTGTATTACATTTCCAATCACTAAGAAAGATTTTAAAGCAACTATATATGAAAATTCCTGGAGGTCAACTTAAACTTCCTAAATGTTAATTAAGGCAAAAACTTAAGCAGGAAAAATTTTTTTAAGGTTAAAGTGGAGAACAAATGGCTGATTTTCATGTATTACTTTCTTCTTTCTCAACAGGACCACAAAGCGTAGCCCCACCTTCATGCACTTGCAGCAATTCAACTTCATTCAGACAATCTGCCATGTATTTCACTGATGTTCCAACAGCCACTCAGAGCAGAAGAGAACAGATTATCTCAATGAAGAAAGACAAGCCTTTTAAGAACCCTGGAGTGGTTTTCAAAAGTATATTTAACATATCTTTACATATTCCACAAGTATATTTAGCATGCCAAATATTATTTTAAAAATTAAATGCATACGAGGAAAAAAAAATGGAGCCTGTTCCCATTCGTATATTCAAGAACATCCATTGTTCAAAAGTTTTTTGTAAGTGTAATGGTTGAAAAGCTTTCATACCATGTTTTGATATATTAACATATATTGTTGCTATGTAAATGTCCTTTTCAAGGACAATTACATTATTTGTTATCATCAAGAATAGGCCAAGAAGATCGAATTAATAAATAGGGAATGTCTGTTGAAATTTTTCCTCATAAATGACTTTGAGGCAATCACTCTTGCTGCATCTCCTGTTTGTCTACCATCCCTAACAACCCCAAAAGGCATTGTGCATGTCCTTCACAGTATATACCTACACATGTTATTAGAACAGCATAATTTTAATACAGAAATAAAGTATCATACACCACGACTTGCAAAATACTATTTCAAATGGTATGCCACTCTATTAGGTTTGATATCTATGAAGAGATCCCAAGCTAAGGCACTTCCCAAGCTGGCTCCGGCAGAATAGTTAACTTAAAAATCATAGCTCTGAAACTAATTGATATGAATAAGTGAATATTTCTGGAATGTAGCATACTTAATAAACATGCTGAAAATAAAAAAATCATTTGAATTCAAAATACCTGAAAAATTAATGGCAGAAACACAGGTCATCCTTAGGGAATATCTGTAATCGCCCTCAGAATTTTAGTAAAGAAAAATATTAATTATTATTAAAAAACATTTGATCACATAAGTAAAATGAATCTACTTTATACAGATAAACAGCTTTAATAAATTAAAAGACCTTGCAGTCATGACTCACCTGTTTTCCAAAAACATACAAACACACCTTCCTGCATATTACCAGAGAAGCAGGATTATGTATAACAATGTTATAGAATTCAACTTTTTAAAAACTAACTAAAGAAAGAGGAGGAAAAATGAGTAAGTGGCGATTTCAACAGGACAGTCCAAACGGCTGGTCAATATCCTCCTGTAAACAGGCCTTTGTCATAGGAGAAAGCACAGCAAGGAAGAACACATTCACACGTTAAAGCAGACCTAAAATTTCATTTGAAAACCTCCGTGAAAGTGTGCTTATAGAAAAATTCAGGACAAAACAGATTAATATATTCAGTTACCTCTATACTAAAATAACCTCTGTCTACATAGTCACCGAGGAAGAGGTATCTTGTGTTAGCAGGTGATCCTCCCACTTCAAACAGCTTCATTAGATCAAAGAACTGGCCATGAATATCACCACACACTGCAAGCAAAAATTTTGTTCAAATTAATTTAAAAAAAATCTAACAGAAAAGTTACTAAGTTATAGTTAAGTAAACAGCCATAAAGTACTTCTAATTAAGAGGAAAGGCAGGTATAAAGCAGGAACAACAGAAATTTTTGAAGCTTCCCCCTTTGCTTTTCATTAAGATGCTGTCCTCACTACCTGTGACAACGCTGATGATAGCCCTATTTGCGTCTAGCAGATTGTGGAATATCTTTTAAACACAGTTAACGCATTGAGCATTGAGGTCCTGAAAGTTGTCAGCAGCTCTTTACTGTCCTCCCCAACCCCTTAGGTATCTTTGCAAATCCTCCTTGCATGTTTGAAAATGCTTGCTGCTTTGCAAAAATTTGCTGTGTCCATGTGGGATTGAAAAAAGCAGGGAGTATGCTTTTGTTTCTGAGTCAGACTAACATACCTTTTAATATCATCATATCTTCTCTTTGCTCAGTTACTTTTCTCCTTCAAATAACCATGTTCACTATTTCAACAGTGGATTTTTCTTGTGTTTTTAGAATATGAGACAGGACAAGACCAGTGGTCAGCAACCTAAGGCAGAAGTGCCAAAGATAGCAGATGGGAAGACTTTGAAGAGCATACAGCAAAGCCAGGTCATCTCACAATTTAAAAAAAAATTAATAAAAAACGTATGGAAGAGACAACTGCTCCTAACTCCTCATTCCCACAGGAGTTCCCAGCTCAATGGAAGTCAGGAGCTGCCTTCTCGCTTCTGCATGAGGTATTGCTGATAACAATTAACAGGAATTTGAGAGACTATGCCTTCCATTGATGCAAAATGTCACTGATTGTCCTGGTTCTGGCTGGGACAGAGTTAACTTTCTTCCCAGTAGCTGGGGGTGTGTGCTGTGTTTTGGGTTTGGTATAATAGGAGCGTTGATGGCCCATTGATGTTTTGGGTGTTGCTGGGTGGTGCTTGCACCAGGGACTCATGGGAAGCTGGCGGGGGGGGGGGGGAGCATAGCCGGGGCGGTCGACCCAGCCGGCCAATGGGGTATTCCACACCATGTGACGTCATGCTCAGTATAAGAACTAAGGGAGGGGAGCTCTGGCGTCATGGGACGGGGTCTCGCATATTGGGCTACACGTCGGTTCGGCAGGTGGTGAGCAGTTGCATTGTGCACTGCCTGCTTTGTATATTCTGTTATTGTTGTTGTTATCACTGTTCTTATTACTGTTCTACTTTGTTTTATTTCAATTATTAAACTGTTTTTATCTCAACCCGCGAGTTTTCCTACTCATGCCATCCCGATTCTCTCCCCCATCCTACCAGAGGTGGGGGGTGAGCGAGCGGCTGCGTGGTGTTTAGGTGCTGGCCAGGGTTAAACCATGACCCTGATCAACTGATGAATAGTATCTTCTGACTTCTCAGAGTTTATCAGTAAATTTTTTTTGGGAAAAAAAGTTGTTCTAATTTTGGAAAGAAATATTGGATATGGCACACCATACTTTGATGGTTGTTATTCCCTTGGAGCAGATCATTTGTCATCATGACCTTCAAAATATTAGACTAAATAGAATGCGTTCTCTTTTACGTCACTTTTCTTAAGATTTCTACTCAAACACTGCAAGAACTCTCCTTCTTTTTCAGCTGCCAATATACCAGTAGTTCTGGGTAACTACCCGAATAAATGGAAATATAAAAATTCTAAACATATGGACAACACTGTAGTTTTGAGCTTTATCTGGTGCTTCAAAAGACTCTGAGTTCAGACAGTCACTTAGTAGTTTCCACCATTTCAATAATTCATTTTTTAAAAAAATGTCAGTAATAATGATGTACTGTTTAAATGTTTTCATTTACCCAATACTAACAAATTAAAGCAAGCTGATGCCCTAAAAGAAGCTTTTTCAGACACTAATTTTATATAGGTCCATTTAGAAGAAAACACATTCAAATGACTGAAAATCTGATTTGAACACAAAAATCAAATCTACTTTCATTATCATAAATAACAGATATGCAACGTAAACTATTTTCTATGAGTCTGGATTGTTTATAAATAAAAGTACTAAAGACACCAATTCTACCTTTCACCAGGTCAAACAGAAATAGAACTAGTCAAACCATGAAAATACTCCAAAAAACCCTAAGAGTCAGTTTTGTATCACAGTGGATCTGGTCCTACTGCATTAAAGATCCTAAACCAATCTTTCAACACTTTCCAGTACTACTACCCTCAAAAGAACATGGTTTTACATGCAATCGTCAGTCTCACCTACAGAGGAACTATAAAGGTGTATTTTTCACTCAGAATCCCAGTTCACAGTATTTGCTTCAAACCACAGCAATTAGCTTCTCTTCACATATTTAGATTTCAGGATAATTCTGAGTTCATTTTTGTATTCCAGGTAAATGTCTTTATTCCCACTTACAAAATTGCAGGAATTAGAAATCCATAATTCATCAGCATTCAACTACTTTCTATTTTGTCATTTTAATACCAATCATACTATTTTTTCCAATAGGTTTAATGCCTTCATTTAGCAAAATAATGTGCAGCCTATTTTTTTCAGACCATTTGAGTGCTGTTAAGCAAATGCAGTTGTGAGGGATAATTCAATAAGATTAAACAGAAATTTTATTTTAGCAATTTTTAAGACAAACTCTACCACTGAAAAAATCTGACTTTTTTCAAATTTAATTATGAGCAAAATTATCTAGAAATATTACCTGTAATTGGAGCTTCAACTTCTATCATAGTTTTTTCCCTCCGTAATATTGCAGCACCCTCATTGATGATTCTAAGTGCAATTTCTTCATCCACTCGACCTTCTTTTATCAAGTGGTTCTTCAAAATGTCAACCCTTGGTCTTCCATCTGTGTCAAACACTTCTTCAGACGTCAAGCGATGTGTTGGTGGAAAAGGGACAGCTAAAATTTAAAAAGAAGAAACAGTAGTCGCAACAATGCTATTTTAAAAATACACTCCATCTAGGATTGGATCTATCATGGAAGAGCTGCCCTCCAGAATAGCAAATTTGTCTTTCAATCAACCAACTTGATGACATCATTAAAAGCTGGATGGAATAGTGCTATCTGTGTATGTATTTTAAAAAATTAACATCTATAATGTGCAAGTTTGTAGAAACTATAAAACAGAGTTAGAAAGCACAATAATATGTACAACATTTGGAAGAGTCAAAACTGCCTTCGCAAAGGGACATCATCTCTCTCCAATATACTGCCATTCTCTGAAGGACTCGAGAAGTATTGGGGATGCAGGAGATCCATTTAAGATCCACCCAGGCTTGAAAAAGGCATTTCAAAATAAGTCCATCATCAAAGCTTAAAAAAAAAACAAAAAAAAAAACAAAAAACAAAACAAAAAACCCACCACAACAAAAAACCCAACCAAACAAAAAAACCACCGAAACAAATCCAAAGCTAGCAACAAAAGGATACAATACTGTTTAAAGGACTAGAAATAAAAGGAGCTAATAGCCAGCACCTGGAAAGGAAGAAGGTCACTGGAGAAGCCCCACTAGAATCTGTGCTATTTAGTAAATTAATAAATTACACTGAAAAGAAGGTAACTAATGCAGCCTTCAGGTGACAATAAGCATTCTAGACAATGAAGAATAGGGCAGGCCATGAAGAGCTACAGAAGTTGTCCAAGCTACTGAGTGGCTCAGCAAAATATGACACATTAAATATCAATAAATGCAAATTCATGAAGGAAATAAATCCTAACTTTACATCTAAAAATCACAGATTATAAAATTACTATTACTATTCAGAAGCAAGGTCTCTCCTGTAGTTCTAGGAAAATACTCAATGCTGACAAGTCAAAGAAACCCAGAAAACTGAATGTTAAGAACTATTAGCAAATAGAAAACAAAAGAAGATGCAGTTATGCCAGTGATAAATCTAGCACGCAACTCTGGTTTGCCCACCTTATGAAAAAGAAAGAATAATTAAAAAAGGATTCAAGGAACAATAACGGAAATAAAAAAGTTAGAATGATTTCTGCTATAGGAGTAACTAAGTAGACTAGGATTCTTCAGCCTAAAACAATGAAAACTAAGGGGGACTCTAACAGAGGTCTATGACAGCATTAATGGAGAAGGTGAAGGGAGAGCCGCACTCGTGCGCTCTCAGCCCCTGAACGGCAGAAAGGGGCCGGACGGACTCTGCCAGTTTGGAGTTCTGTCAAACCACTGACTAAGCAGCAGAACAAGTTCATACCATCAGAAAAAAATGTAATTTTGGGAGCCTACAACATTGCCATTGTAGGTTGAAATTCCTTCTTTGAGCTTGTTTTCCTTATTTTCCTGTTGCATTGTCCCTAAAAAGATTAAACTAAGAGTAGAGGCTGTCCGTATACTAGACACAACTTTAGAAATTACTGGAAGTATCAGAAGTCCTTGGATCCTGGCTCGCGGGTCAAAAGTAGCCATATGGGCTCCATATCTCAAAGAAGTGGAGCAGATGAGAGGTCTGAGGTTGGGCACCAAACCAGGCTCAGCAACTGCCCAGACAGCACATTTGATGGCTGGCAGCTTACGTGAATTCAAATAATGGCAGTTCAGTTACTGCACAAATGAAACATGGATGTGGGACATGGGAGAAGAGGATACATCAAAATTGCCACTAAGCAGTGCCTAAGAGTATCATCGCACTCATGCAGGATTACAGGAAATAAAACTAATCTGAAACACATACCCTCCCCCCCTGAAAAAAAGCATATCACTATTGAAAGAATGAAATAAAAGAGAAAAGGAGCAAAACCATTCTGTTTCTCTCCATTTAAATATTATTTCAAATATGTTTAAAAAGGAAAAATTGAAGAAACAGATCTATTCAAAGATAAGAACATCTAGTAGTATGAATACACTTGTAGGTAGATTATTCATACTTTATTTTCTTACTCTCCAAAGTTAAACTTTACATTCCAAAAATCAATGCTTAAATACTAAAACATTCACTGACTTCATTTAAATTGATTTCTAGATTACCAGCAACACACTGCTACCCTTCTGTTTTATGCAATAATAAAAATCTATCAATAAAATAACTGATGCATAAATGAAATACATATATTCACTGAAATTAAATTATACTAGAAAATAAACTGGAAAATTGTCTATTCTTCCTCTTATAAAAGTTTCTAAGTAGGAAGAAGCTGAAAAATGTGCCTTGACATTACACAGTGTAGAACAAATTTGGCACTTTATTTTTGGACATAAAGTATTTTATTAACAGAAAAGAAATGGCATGCCTTCCCTTTCAGTCTCCCCCAGTAATGATTCAAGTTTCATTTGGAAGTGTTAAAATTCTATGTAGTCCAAACATTAATAAACTTAACGTATTTAAGAAATCAAAAGACAACCACTTCTGTTCCATGCACAACAACTGTTTAAAAACATAAATCTGTCTCTGAAAAAAGAAATCCATTGTTCCAACAAGATAAATTTAACTAATTTTTAGAAGCACTTAATTATGACCATGCAAGCATCAATTCTAGCATTCACTGTTTTTTTTGAACTTGACTTTCCAACCTTCATATTCTCTTAATGTTATTTTTGCATTATTTGGAAGTTTATATTAATCTGTACATAAATTAGTTTTAGGCCATTTCTTCCCCCACTTTCTTTAACACATTATTTGTGAGCCTACAACTGCCTTCAGCAATGCAAAGTTGAGCTCATCCTTTTATGAGAGATCAGACAATTCACAACATAGATTTCTCCTGCTTTAATTGTTGCAAAAGCATTAGAGATCATACCTTCCTGGAACCAAAGTCAATCACCTCCAAGACACAGTTTTGTAGGAATTGTGCTTCATCAGTTCTAGTATTATTTCTAGATAACTATCTACTTAAGTGAAAGATGACCTTTTTTTCTTTTTGGATGTTTTTTGGGTAGATGCAGGGTGTGGTAGAGAACGGTCTGTTGAGGTGACCAGCTGTTCTTCATTCTCTTATGTGCAAATCATTACTGACTTATTATGACTACCAATGGCTGCAGAATTCAGAAAGATGGTGTTGACCTCTTCCTTATGACAGTTCAGAAGTATTTCAGGGGTTCTAAGCACATAGCAGATGAAATTTTCTTCTCTTAATAAAGTTCTTATGTCCATGTAACATATTTCAGATCGGATTTGCACAAAAATTAATTCTGTCTATTTTAACAAACTACAGCTTTGAGTATGTCTAGCAAGTTACATTTTCTGGGAGGCTATAAAAACAGATGTTTCTGTCCAGTGTCTGGAAAGAACTGTCTCAAATTATTTGAATTAATATACTTATGAAGATTCAAATTAAAAACTCTGTCTATCCAGGCGTTATCCATAATGTCCAAAAATCACGAGTGTTAGTATCAGAAGTAGTTAAGCATCTGTAAAGTTATATTTGCCTCATGAAAAAATGAAGTCTTAAAACTAGTTCCTCAGAGTTTAACAAAATCCTTTTCACACAATACATGTATTTTCCTATTGCTCAAGAAGGATTTTTGTTTTTAGAATAATCTTCAGAGAAGGCAGAATAAAACATGGCTAAAGATTTTATCTGCGTCACCCAGCTGAATAAAACAGTAACACTTACTATAAAAACTGTTTCTTTCCATTTTATACTTTAATTTTTGTTTCAACAATAGTTAACACTATATTAGAGCTCATACCTTTAAAAAATATTACAAATAACATCCTTTAATAGGTTAAGGATGATAATTTTTGAAGCATGTAGACAATTTCTGCAAACTAATGGGTTTAATTAAACCTTTGATGAAGCAGTAATAGAATGTTATAGCCTAAGGAAAAAGAATTGCAGCGTGATGTGTTCCAAGACAGAAATATAACCCATGTTTCAAAGTCTTTGTGCATAACCTGCGCTCTCGGGACTGTAACGGAATGGTAATTAAGAGGAATTACCCTAAGGAAATAACATGGTGTTGGTCATTAAAGGATTCCCTTCTTCCATTCCCAGCAAAGCTACGCAATAGAAAAGCATTTAGAGATGAATCTCTAAAGCAATACACACTGCAGTACAAAGTAACAGACTATATCCTATTAGTAAAAGTATGGATGTTAGTAACAAAGATAACACGCCATGATTTACAACAACATACAAGATTTTCTAAAACAAACCATTGCTTACTAGTCAAAATTCATCAATTTCACTTTTAAAATATGTATGGATGATATAATTTTAACTATATTGATTCAAAATTTTAAACAGTAATGCTGGGAAAAAAAACAGTGAGTAGCTTTTGGGATTTGTTAACAAAAAGGTTTTGATGGTTTTTATTACTATTTGTATATGCAATTACAAAGAGGAAAAAAATCACCTTTCCTTTATACTGCAGTACTACTTAAAACAGAGATATCAAAAGCAAAACCTCTAAACCCAGTTCTACACTGACTTTCTACAAGCCTCTGGGTACATTTATACCTTACAATAAAGCATGCTACAGAGATCCAAAAATTAGCACCAATCTGAATGGATAAATTCACAGTACATTGTAAAGATGTTCAAAAGTAGAAAAACTGCATTACCATGGCACTTTACCCAATATAATAATCCCTGCTGAGAGGTGCAGTATGGCAACTAACACAAACACGCTACTTTCAGACCCAAAGCAGATCTCACATTGCCTAGTAACTGAGTACAACAGTAGCTGCTAATAAAATCTTACTTGTAGATACCGTAAATTTAAACCGTGCTGATATATATGCTCATTTTAATAACCTTGGTTAAATCTGGCTGGTATCGGAGACACCCTGTTGGAATAGGCTTATGAAACAAGATGAGATCAAAGCCTCTAGACTAATGGTAGGAAAAAGTATCAGGGATCAACCGTACAAGGTACTGTACTTCCACAAGCAAAGTATTTTCTGCTCTTAAGACCTTAAAACTTACATAATTCTTTTTCTCTGACAGTGAAAGAAAATTAGCCATTTTTCCTCTATAATCAGGAGCCCATGACATGTTCCATGAACTCAGCTTTGGCTGTAAAAGCATGCTCAACATCCCAGATTTCATTTTCTGTTTTAAGAGTGGTTTTGATTTCACAGATAAAGTCTCAGCTCACATTACTAAGGTTACTAAACACAGACACCGTGTTTGTAAAGAATTTGTTGCTTTGGCGGTAGGTATACATGAAACAGTATATAATGTTTGTCTCCGCTAAGTGATATCATATATCAATACAACCATGGTGTTCTGTGAAAAGATAGGCCAGTATCCTTCATTTTGTCAGCAGGTTTATTACCACGATAGCATAGTTGTCTGTGGGTTTTCTGTTGTTTGGTCAGGTTTTGTGGGCTTTTGGTTTTATAAATGCATTGCTGTCTACGTACTGTCACTCAGAAGAATCACAAAGCCTAACACCTAGCACATCTTTCAGCCTGTCCCTGGAGTTTTCATGCCTCTGCCAACATCTCTGCAGAAGAAAGAGATGTAGCACCCATGACTGCTATATATCCAATTATCCTTCTGCATTTGGCAGAACAGATTTGAAAAGAAATAGCATAAAGACGTCACAGATGGTCTATGGACCAGCAACCTTGAAAATATTAGTTAAGCACAAATACACAGCAGCGTCTACTTGAATCAGAAATCTAGAATCAATAGTTGTCAAGAGATACAAGTTACCCTATTCATCCCAAACAAGAAAGCACAGATTCAGCAAAGTCAGTTTCTTGCAAATTATGGTATTTTTCCTAAATGCCACAAAAACTATCCCTTTACTCAAGTTTCTTTGAATGCATGCCGCCTGCTATATTAACAAGCATTCTAGAAGCAAGGAAAAATGACCCCATAAACCTTGAAACCCTACAAAAGCACTGCAGGCACTATTTATTTTATCCTTACTTACCCTTTACTTGCAGTCTTAAAAGTTTCATAGAATTTTATATCTCAGATGAAACTATTGATATACCTAGTATGCCATGGTGCATTCATCTTTTATACTGTCTGTGTAATTTTTCAATTAACTTGGTTGATGCTTTTAGCAGTTTCTCTCAGAATAAATATAATTATTTGTTTGAAAAGTATTTAAAGATGTTCCTCCCATTAAAATGGCCATAGTATGTTATGCCAAAAGATTATTTAGTGCTTAAACGTGCTTCTGGCAATGATGGATTCATAGGTCTTTCCCTCCCCATACTCTCTGTTTTCCAAACAGGGTGGTTTAAGGATTTCCTCTAGAGTTTCATCCAGACCATCGTGTTTATGACCACTGACAGAACTATTTTTCACTATTTTGTGCAGACCCTGAATAGACGCTTCTATAGTTTTTGCCTCCGCTGCAATTCCACAATTTTAATTACACATTATATGAAAAAGTATTTCACCTTTCCTTTATATTCATTTCTGGAAATTTTTGTTTAGTACTGCATTTCTCCTTTTCACAGGGAGACAAGAATTACAGTTGCTTCCTATTCAACTTTTCCATTAAATACCATTCATGATGTAAACAGTATCTAACTCTATCCCCTACTCAGCTACCCCTTTTCCAAGTCACAGACTTCTCATCTTTGTTGCTCCACCTTGCATGAAAGCCACTCTGTGCCTCTGAATGTATCTTTAGATAAAGAAGAAAATCAGGAAAGGGGACATATAACACAAGATGCATATAATGGCATGATGGTGCCTTCTCTTTTTTCTAAACTGATCTTCTAATAATCCCTAAATTCCTATCAGCCTGTTCTGCACTGCCACCGCACTAACATTTTCAGAGTATTATCCATACAGACCCTAATGTTTCTTTCCCGAGTTCACCGCCCTCTACGTTTAAGCAAGAATTGTTCTTTCCCTTGTAGAGTCTACTCTGCCTTTATCAGAACAGTGTCTCCTGCACCTTCTTTGCCCAGGCACTCAGTCTAACAAGAGCTTTCTGAAACATCTCTGGAGGTTTACTATCCTGAATAAGTGTTATTATTTGCCATTCACTCTGTTTTCTAAATAATTTATGAATACATTTAAAGAGCACGGATGACACATGTTAACCTCTCTCAACCGTGGAAGTTTATTACCTATTAACATCCTTTCTTTCCCAACTTRTTTTGATCCAAAAGAGAATATTTCCTCTTTGGCTTACTTTAAAGGCTCCGATGAAGGAACCTGATGAATAGTTTTGCTTGGATCAACCAGCTCACTGGCTCCTCTGAAATATTTTAACAATTTCTCTCGATTTCCATCTATGAAAACTGTACCAACTTCTCTTTAATACTGTATTTCCCCAGGGACATAGTTAGTCCACTCTTTCTTACAAGTGCTATGAGTCTGCTTAAATTAAACTTACTGATCTACAGTTCTCCAGTTCAATCTAGAGTTTTTAAAAAAATGCTGCTGTGCTCCATTTCTCATACTCAGAAGATGAGTTATGCCACAGGCTATGGAAAATAAATCCGCAATTTTGCACCCAAAACCCCCAAAGAATTCCTTTAGAGCCACTAGACAAATATCTTCTGGTCCTGGGATATTTTTTTTTGAACGTTTGTTTTGTTGATATGTTCTGAAACCACTTACATTTCAATGAGACAATTCTTTGGTCGCATTCAGCAATAAGGATTGACTCACGTGTGAAAGAGTCCTTAATTCCTTACACAATAAATACACATGTAAGTAGTTGCCAGATTTTTCTGCTCTGGCCTTACCTTCCCAAGCCTCAACTGCCAATTGGCCCTACTGAAATTAAGGCAGGCTTCCATTTTTGGGTGGAGGTTTTTTTGGGTTTTGTTGTTGTTATTTTAAGATTCATTCAGTCTAACCATCCTATCAAAAAAAAAAAAAAAAAGTATAAGGCCAATCAAACACTAACTTGTCAGAATTCAGTTCCATTCCATTGTCTCTCCAAAAACAAACCTGTGATTTTTTTTTTTTTTTTTAAGTATGACCTTTTAATACTCTCTTTACTATGCTGCTTTTATGGATCATTTTAGAATCATTTCTGACCAGCAGCATAAAGGCATTCTAAGTGCCTTACAATATTTTTAAAACAGCCTTCATGCTGCCTGTAAGCATTTATCCTTTCACCTGTTTTTTTTAACCAGACTCTGCATTTTAAAGGTAAATACTGCAATGATTTCTTTTTCTCCTACATAGAAATAATTGTTAAAAAGAAGCTATCAGTATCTTAATTTAGGACCCTGCTCAAGGCTATGAGTTACTTCTCTTCGGGATTCTCTGAAGAGTTGTTTCAATGAGCTACCATTTCATATCCAAAATGACTGTATCATGTCAGACTGTATCATGACTTTTATCCAAAACAAAGGAATATTGAAGCCTCCCATTTCCAGAAGAACAGACATCGTGTCCAAATTTAGCAAAAAATATCCATTAGCTCAGCACGACAAGGTCCTGTGGATTGCTTCCCAAAGCCCAGTAACACCCGTAGTGGGCAAAGCGCAATGCCGGGGAGGATAGAGTACTTCCAAGTACAACTTTGCGGTGCGGGTACTCGCAGGTGGGTCAGAGAAGCCCTGGTGCTTTGCCCTCAAAGGAAAGCCAAATGAAGGCTCATCCCTGCCATGCCCAGGACCACTCTTTCAAACTGTCTGAGCTTACAAGCACTTCTTCCTCCCTATCAGTGAAAAACACGTTACTACAAGGTAGTGAAACAGTTGTTTCAGTAGAAGAGATACAATACATTAACAAATTTAGAGTATGAAAGTCACATGCACTGAAAGGTCAAGTGCACGGACTGAAGTCAGTCAATTATCATCCAAAAAGGAAGGCAAACCCAAACGAACCAGATACAGCAGTTAAGTATCAACAGCAGTTTAAAGAAAAAAGGGTTGGGTTTTTTTTCCCCCCTGTGATTTTGACAGAACATAATAAAGGAAAATGCTATCTTCCACCAGACAGTAAAACACTAAGTATCATTCTTCAAAGATTAAGAAGAAATTAGAATTAGAAAACAGTGAATCAAGACGACAGGTACATTTTCTCATCTCTATTAAAAAAAGCAGTAACAAAAGCCTCGCCACAAGACACCTTTTAGGAACCAAATGCCAAAAACTGACTTTAGACATTTCAATTCCGTAGCTAACCGCTAATTTATAGGAAATTCTGTAAGTACAAATTACTTAGACAATTTAACTAAGCCATGAAAAGAAAAAAATTGAGCTTTTTACACACTTTAAGAGCAACCAATGATTTTTGATGATACAATTCATACTTGGGAAGGTATGCCAGACCAACGCAGCTAGACTGTATAGACTGCATATTTAAAGCCATTATTATATTTATGTCTAATATAAACATTACACCTGATAACCTTTCAGATATTTTTCTAGATATATGCACCTCCCACTAATTGCTAAATACACAGGTCAAAATATAAAGGGGGACACATCCTAATTATTATCGTACCTTATTAGAAACGATTAGTTACTGATGATACGATAATTTAACCATTTTTTCTTGGCTGAGCATCTCTTGCCCATTTCTGCCAACATATATTATTAGCGGTATGGGAGTTAATTTCTCATGGCCTCTGAAATGTCATGGTTTATGTTATTTTTTCCCATCTTCCAGTAATACAGAGAAAGAAAATAAAGCTAAAATAAAAGCTAGAGATGAAACAACGCAAATACCAGCAAGCATTAAGTCCTGAATTCACATCTCCTCCCAAAAAGACCTAGCATACGGAGAGCACAACAGCTGAAATATGGACCAATACACAGATACACTAGATACTATTACTACATTTTTCTCTGTGGCTGTTCTCAAGGACCTGAGACATTATAAATTAAACGTCTCAGCAAGGAGAGATAGAAAGCCTGGGTGCCCCAAGGATGTTTTTTCTTGGGAACAGAGCTGACACACAAAAAAAGTAACATTTTCAGAATACTTTTACACTTTTTTTTTCCTCCTATAGTAGATCACATTAAAGAAAATAAACACGAAAAATTACTGCCTTAAAAAGAATCCCTAAACCTTATTCCAGTAAATAAATACACTAATATCAATAAATAAGTTGATACTTATGAAAAAAAGAGGCAATTTCTACAATGATTCATGAGCATTACAGAAGTTAAAAATATAAGACATTATGCAACCATTTGAACTGTTGTCTTAACGGTTTCACCAGCATGCCTGGTCCGCACATTTCTGGTATAAAAAATTAACACTTTTAGGTCCCCTGGTATGCAGTGTTGTCTTGACAAAAGCAGAGGGCCCACCTTAAGAGAGCATTGCCGTATCTGTAATCTATTAATTGTATGATAGACAAGAGTATGGTGAACATTTCTTGGTATGCAAGCAGCAACACATTTGTTTGTGAACAGGGATGTGACATAGTTGTCACATTTTAACACGGTTTCAACAAACGTATTTATGTTGCATAGATACTCCCACTCAGCACTAACATAACCTGCAATCTTGCACCCCTGAGGTCGCTGTCTAAAAAAAATATTTCCAACTGCAGTGCACCTAACGGGGGGTGTGTGCGTGGACCAAACCCCCCTTTCCTTCGTATGAAGAACACAGACAGCTTGGTACAGCTGTCCAGGCTTTCTCCAGAAGCCAGTAATTCAGCATCATAGGTATGGACAGGACAGGTCAACAGAAGGAATAGAAGAATGTTGCTATATGAACATTTAACTAGTTGTAATTATGTCAGATGAAGCTATCAAAGCCTGATTACCTTTACAATAGTTCTGTATCCTACACACCCAGGTTCAAAGAAACACTGTAACCCCAGGCTGTAATCCTGTTAGAATGAAGCAAGTCTTAACTATGATTTTAAACAACCAGATGCACAGGTCACATTTAACAAGCTGAATTATGAAGTGATTGGAAATCAGCAGGTTTTCCAGTGCACTCTGAAGTATCTAACCACTTACCATTAGTTCTCCTGCATTGTTTGAAGAACTTAATTTGTTACAACAAATTGTGTTAAAGGTACAAAAATTCAGCAAGTTTAAACACTATACGATAAAGTAGCACTAATGAGTACAAGTTTCCAATAGACTAGTTTTAACGTTTTCTACTTTTACTCCTGCAATTTGTTCAAACAAATCAACAGGTTAAACAATCCAAAATGAATAACTTACTGCGAGTAAAGCTTTCCAGCTTACTGGAAAACATGCCAATTTCCAAAACATACTACGGGATTCCAAGGCTTTAATTAAGACTTGCTGAATACAAAGACATCCTTTTCATTTCTCAAGACCCCCTGTTATATAAAAACTTAAATGAACAGATCTCCGCCCCTTTGAAATCAGTCAGACCCTGTGTTCCTAAGAACGTCAATCTTAAAAGGAGACTGCTTTGTGTACAACCATGAATTCCAATAGCCCAGGTCTGCTATCGCAAATGCCCACACTACCATAGTCAAATACAGTTCAATACCAAAACCTTCGAGATCAAAATAAAATTATCTGCAATTTGAGTAAACAAAACCTAGAAATTCTTTGAAGTGTTAGCTATGCTATCCTCTTAATTGACGATTTAGATCTAACGAATATATTTTAGGATACTTTAGTTGCGAAGGATTATTCTCCCCGCAAATGCTAAAATGACACACAGCAAGTCTTAATTAAAGCCTTGGAATCCCATAGTATGCTTTGATATTTTACAGCATTTTGGTCGTTAGATGGTCTTAGTTTTACACAGGTGGATCTGTTTTAAAACGTTTTACTTTTTCTTCTGAGAAGTACAATGTTCGACTTTTAAAGGCTTCCCAGGAGGTTGTGCTACCGAGAAAGGCCACGAAGATATAGATCAAGGTGAATTTTTTCCATCAGAACTGGGAACCTGAGACCAGCAGCCAATAGAAAGGGTGGCAGCACGTTCCCACTCCCTCTTCCCCGGCGCTGTCAGCTTCTGCAATTACAAGGATCTCCTCTGTGCAGACAGAGGAAAACCCCCGCAGAGAACGAGGCGTGAAGGGGCCAGACCCCAGGCGGGGAAGCCGGTGGCCCCCGGCCAGCAGAGCACACGCACACTCGTGCCAACAGCGCCCGAGCAGCGCATTTGGGCGGGATGCGCCAGGGCCGCAGGCTTCGGGCACTGCTTCCACCCGCGGCAGGCAGACCCTCAGCCCCACGGGCAGTCCAGCTCCACCGCAGGCAGGGCCAGCCCCGCTGCCTTCCCGGGCCGCGTCCGCACCCAGCTCGGCCTCCTCGCCTACAAGCAAAGCCGACCCGGGGTATTTCCACGCCCGTGCGGGCACCCTACGCCTCCGCACGGAGCCGGGCAGCCCTCCCGCGGACACGCCGCTCCCATCCCCACCTGTGGGCAGCCCGGCACGAGTCAGACGCCCGCGCGGCCAGCACACGCGAGGGCACCTCTCCCCACGCGCGAGCGCGCCGCCTCTGAGAGCCCGGGCGCCCCCGGACGCTCGGGCGGCCTCCGCCCCGCCGGGGGTCGCGGCCGCCGCCCCCCGCCGCGCCGGGCAGCCATGTTCCCCGCACCCCCGCCGGGCCCGGGCCCGGGCGGCGCCAGGCCGCGGGTCAGGGGGACGCTCACCCTTGACAGCGCGCTCGCTGGTGGTGTGGGGCGGCAGCAGCAGCACCTTGCTCCCCTCCTTGGCGGACATCGCTGGGCGCTGCCGGGCTCCGGCGGCGGCTGCTGGGCGCGGCGGCGCCTTCGTCCGCCTGCTCCGCCGGCGGGCTGGCGGGGAGAGGGGAGAGGGGCGCGCGGCGGCCGGCGGCGCGGCGGCGCGGGGGCAGCTAGAGGCCCCGGGCGGCGGCGGCCCAGCGGAACATGGCGGCAGGCGCGGCTCCCAGCTCCTCGCGCAGCGAAGGGACAGTCCGCCTCGGGCCCGGCATGCACCGCGCCGCCACCCCACGAGGGGACTACGGGAGCGTAGCGAAACTCCTGGCTCCGCCGCGCCGCCAGCGCGGCCGTTAGGGAGCGTGGCGAAACTCCGCTCTCCCCGGGGCGGCGCCTCCGCCGCGGGGCGCGGGCAGGGGCGGAGGCTGCGGCCCAGCGCCTCCGGCCTCCCCCCCCGGGACGGGCGGGCGTCAGGCCGAGCCTGGGGGGCGGCAACGGGGCCGCGGCGTGGGGCGGCGCGGCGGGCGGCCCGCCCGGCCTCCAGCGGACCCTCAGCGGGCGAGGGCTGGCGGCCACCATGGAGAGCTCCGCGGGGCCGGTCCCCGCTCCTCGAGCCGGGGCAGGGAGGGGCCCCGCCGGCGGCAGCACGGCTGTGGGAGCCATTTTGTCAGGCGGCGAAGCCTGAGGGCGCGGAGGGGCCGCCTTCCCCGGCCGGGCTGAACGGGAGTCCTCGGTCCTCCCCGGGCACCTCCTCAGAGCGAGGGGCTGCATCCGTTCCCTCACCAGGGCGCCTCTCRCCTACACCACCATTGGAAGAGGCCCCACAGTCTCACCTCTCTGGCAATGTTAGGTGCAGGACAGGTGATGGAGGAGGAGGAAAAAGAAGTTCCCCCCTCAAGGAAAAACCTGGGGACGAGTTACTGCAAGCTCCCACCACCAGATAATTCAGCCAAACTTCTGCTCCACCCTTAGAGCTGAACAACAGTGGACAAAGGAGGCAGCCAGGAGCATTGTTGGCCCTGGGTACCGCAGCACTAGCTGCCCCCTCCCAGTCCCTGACACGCCTCTGAGCTGCACTGCACCACGGGCCTGATCTTTGCAAATGCAGTAGGCCACGGCCCTTCCATTATATACAAACCATGCAAATTCTGCGTAGAGCAATAGGTCCAACCATATGCAGGGCATAAGACAGGGCTTTGCCTTGGCAGAAAGGTTGGTACAACTGCACCAAACCTAAGCTAATCTGGTCATTCTTTATGACTATTCCATATTAAATTAACTGTACTGATGAAAAAAGCTAAGTAGTTCCTGCACTCCTTTGTACCAGCTGTTAATTTCATCCTCTCTCCTCCAATTTAGTGTATCTTCTGTTGTACCAGTGCAGGTTGACTGTAGTTGAGATCACAGAAATTAGCTGGGTTTCAAAAACAAAAAACAAAACCAAACAAAAAACACCCCCAAAAAACCCAAACCAAAAATCTCTCAATTTGGCATCACTTAAATATCTGCCAACAAACTCAGTCAGATCTAGCAAATATCTAAACATATACATATAACCATATTTAATCAAATGCAACATATCTAAAGAGTTGCTGCTTTGCATCTCAGCTAATAATACACCTCTTATGCATTATTTTTACTGAGCTGTGCAAACTATTTCACACAATAAACCAGGAATTTAAGAAAGAAAAGCCGTTCAGAGGTAATAGTTTCCAGCAAGGTCTTAGTTCCTACCTCATTGAGGTCCAAAGGAAAAGGAAGACATCTGAGGTGAGTACTTGCCATCTTGAGCATGAAAAGCTGTTTGGCTCAAGCAAAAATACATTAAAATCAATGGTTTACACAAGAGCTTGGTTTGACCCTGCTTTTTTATTACATGGCCAAGACAGTCCAAGCAAGAAACTTTGAATGGAATATGACCGTAAAGACATTCAAGGAAGCAACTGAAAATTTTAAGGGAATCAGAATTATAAACCCTTGGGTTATTTATTATGTCACTTGTAAGACTCCAAAGTTTTGGAAAAACAGAATTCTATTAATTCCATGTCCACAAGTAAAATGTGTGCAGGCACACACACAGAGCTGGGATACATTAGAGTATCATGGAAGAAATCCTGGATGACTATTTTGGATTTAGTCACTAAACTTTCCAGTAGCAGGAATTACTACTTTATACCACGTTCTGCAAATGTCCCTCGTACAACCAATTTGAAGGGCCTGCTTTTTAAATAGAACAAAAGCTTATTTGCTTCAATATAGCATACACGTGTATCCATTCAGAATATGCAGTGAGAGCATGGGATAGGAAGGGCAGTAAATAAATGTTGCTCCTACTGACTTAGCATTAGCTTAAAGTAGATCTTAAAGTAGATCAGTAGATTAGCTTAAAGTAGATCCAGTTCTGCTGGAACAAGGAGCAGAGGGAATGAATTCAGTCTATTATTTAGAATCAAGAGAAGCTTGGTAATAAATGCAGTTTGAATGTTTGACAGCGTGAAACACCAGAGAGATTCTCACAAATAAATTCATTTGTTCATGCATTTCCAAACACACAGGGAGCCCGAGACCTTGCTGAGTGTTGTCAGGAATCACCTCTTCACCTTACCTGAAGTGCAGTTGCAAGAGAGATGCCTCTTACTACTTTCAATTGCTCACTTCTCTCATGAGCCCGCAGCCAACATACGTCTTGTCTCCTGGGGTATGAAGTAAAAGGGGCTGACGCAGTCAGAACTCTAGTTGAGGAAAACGCATAGCATAATTTTATTTTGTTATGATGCTGTGCCAGAAGGAGAAGTTATCAGCTTCTAGGCAGCATACCTAGTGCCCTGCACGCTGAAACGCTTCCAGACATATCCAGGCATCACCTGAAGAAAAGGCTCATACAGATGAAATCTTGCCGGTTCCCCCCCCCGCCCCATAAATACATCAGGTTGATGTGATAAATGGTGTTATGTCTCCCTACAAACCACACCTCCTTAAAACATTAAAAAGAATAATTTGAATGACCATTTTTCGGATAACAACAGCTAGAAAGAGAAGTTAGCTAGCACAGTTACCTTGGGGTTTTATTGTTGTCATTTTTCTAACATATTCCATCTTGCCTCATTAAAATACAGAGCATGTGCCTTTGTCATTAGGACAATACCAAAACCTGTATTAGGGGGAGAGAGAACTACAGAACTCTACCTAAGCCCTTTAGCTTGTCATTGAAGCTTTTTCATGTAGTATTGTCTCTAAATCTGCTAGAGACTCTGGAAGGGGCATTCACATTGCCCCAACTTACCTCATGGTGAAAGCAAAGCTGATTGATTCGGTACATCTTGTGTTCAAGGAATCAAACAATTTCTACCAGCACCACAAGTAGCGTTATGATTGTAGGAACTTAAGAACACAATTACAAACAGAAACGTGGCCTTGCAGGTAGAAGCCAGTGTGCCTTTATAATCCTGACAGTTTCCCCCAAATCTCCCACAAATGCCACACAAATTAAAGTATTTCTGAAAAGCAGAGTCACATTTTACTTCCTATTTAGCTTTGCCACCAAGTGGCCATTCCATTCCACACATTTTAATACCTAATTAAAAAAAAAAAGCGCACCTGATTCCTATTCTGACTGGATATTCCAAACCATTAGCTAGCACTAGACTGATTTCTGAACAACTGCTTTTGTAATGGAGAAACAATTCAGCAAAAGAAGCACATGGAATAATCAAGCCAATCCATCTTATTCTGTACCATGGGGAATGGAGCCATTTGGGATGCAGATGATCCCTGTCTTCCTCCTGCTCCATCTGAAAGCAGTACACACTGAAGCTACATGCAAAAGATGTTTAAACAAAAAGGTATTATGTTAAAACCTAGACTTTTCTGACACCTCCCCTGACTGAGTACTGCAAGGTATAGTAGCAACTATATTTTAGTAAATTGTCGCCTCAAACACCAAGTGCCATTTATTAAAGTTCAGACAGAAGTTAGACATAAAACCAGCTATGTGAAATTCTGTAACCATCTCATGCAGGAGGTCAGATGATCAGAACAGTCCCTTCTGACTCTAACAGCGACATATCTTTAAAACTGGCACAATGCAATGTCCCAGAATCATCTAATTACCCAACAAGGACTTTTTGAAAACTCTAAGAAGGAAATTGAATCACAGGAGAGAGAGATGTATTCCAGATCCCAAGAGAAAGATGCATAGAGCAAATCTTGCAGAGATAAACCAGGTCTGAGAGGGGAAGACATGCCATAAGCAGGAGAATAAGATGAGGAAGACAAAACTTTTACGAGGTTGTTCCATTTCATTGACTCTCACTAGTGACTGCTTGAAATTGTCCTTTCCGAATTGCCAGAAATGGTATTGCGGTTGGTATAAACTGCCTCAGAACAAGCCACATTTTATTTTAAATACATTTTGACATATTGCTGTACTGAGTTTCAATATGAATACTTGAAAGCTTTCTTTTAAGAGGACACAAGATTTCCCTCCTGTCCCAAGCCAGTTTTTTATGGCAAACCTTATTATCCATAACACGAGGGCATCATTCAGAAGGGTTGAAAGCATAGTCTTAAGCCATTTTCTCCAGCATCACAAAATCATTATCACTGCAATACTCTAGTTGCCAATGTCATCCAGTACTGAGAAGCTCCACTGACTTAAAAAGAAAAAAAAACCCAAACCCACAAATTATCAGATAGTTGCTGGTATAAATTACAAGCTACTTGACTATTACAGTTCTATCCTGTTACACTCCCTTCATTCCCCAATAACCTCTATGAACAGGCTGTGGAAGTACAGACTACATTTAAAAAGCCAGTCAAGGCCACAGTAATTCCTTGCATCATATCACAACTGTAAAAAATAGGCTAAGGCAAACCAGCCTGTGTCACTTAGCCTGACTCTAGAATTTTAGGTGATTTTTTCATACCAAAACCTATCAGCCACATCTCTAATTTAAATCTCACACCTCTGGAGTGATAGTACCTCAAACTCTTCCTTAGGTTCCTCAAAACATCGCTCACTTGCTCTGCTTAAAGCATTCCTTCCCCCGCCCTTATTATCTAGTTCAAACTTTTCCTTCCTTAGCCTTAAGCAGTTGCTCTTTCTCCTACCATCTGAGACCAAGCAATTCCCTCTCTTCATTTATCTTACTACCTTGATGATATTAATAGACTATGATCCAGTCACCTCTACTCACTCTAAAAATTGAGTTCACTCTGCTTTTTGCTGCCCTCCTTTGTGTTCTCTCTAGTTTTCTTAAGAGTCTCCACAAGCAAGAGACTTAACTGACCAAGTACTCAAGATAAGCAGGTCTACATATAGGACCTTATTAAAAAACAACAATCTTGTTGCTCTATAACAGGAACTATGATGTAAAACAGTGTGGTGTTTTTTTTTTTTTTTTTTTAAGCTTTGATGAAGCATGTTGATCCATGAACACAATGTCCTACAGATCAGAGAAATCCCATTAAGCAATTTTAAAGGAAACTGTGGGGGGGGGACAACAAACCCACAAAAGGCAGAGATATGACGACTCAGTTGCTGAAAAGTACATGCACTCTTTCCTCACAGACACATCTGGCCATCATTACCAGATGGCAAAAGTGCAACTATGCCTACAACTTACCCCTCTGCATCCTTTTCCCAAGCTACTGAGACCAAACACCATTAAGTATTAATAAGAATTAACTGTTCCATTGGGACTGGATAGCTTAAGAAAGAGTTGAACAAAAAATGATCCTCATAACTGGGCAAACCTGAGGTCATGACTAATAGTTAAATGAACGCAGAAAAGGATATCCCAAAATAATCCCATATAAGGATTTAAAAACTTTTCTACTACATATTTTGTCCCAGTAACTTTATAGGCAACTAGAAAACTATAAAACCACTGGAGAGATGTGGGCTTTTCCCCCCCATAGATTATGAGAAGATGTTATAAATTTATTTTCTGGTCTGTACCATCTCAGCTCATATGCATATGAATTACATCCTTGTGTTCAAATTAGTAGTTTATTGTGAAAAATCAGTTGAGACTCCCACACACATACCTTTTTCTCCCTCTTCAGATGAGTAAGGTGTCATAAACACCTGACTGTTATATCTGCTATATTAAATAGCTTCTTTTAAGCCTCTAAGGGCAGTAAACCAAAACCAGTCTACAGCACTGAAATGGTTCTTTAACGTCAACCGAGTTTTTTTTCATCTATCTGGAGAAACTAACTGAGCTACCAAAGCAAGTGGAAAATTTATTTATTTTATCCGATTAGGAACAATTAATACATAGGGTCATGAACAATCAGTTATTTCTTCTTAAACGTACTTAAAAATACATGCCTGGTTTCTAAAAACTTGTAGCTGACTTAATGGTATAATGTTAACTTGCATTTGATTGACATATTTTATATCTTAAAAAAAAGTCAGTCTGAACCTTTACAAAAAGCTGAAGTTTAGTATGCTGTATTGGAACTACAGGAATTTGAAAGCAAATTATTTCCAAGCAACAAAACATGTAGCTCCATAGCAAACAGAACCCAGAGATTTTTCAAATAGCATATAAGCTATGATGGTAGGTTATACAATTACATATATCTATATATATCTCTCTGCATATATATCTCACAACCAACACCTTGTCAGACAAGAGAAGTAGAAATATGCATTCATTAGTTAAATTAGCCTTATGTGCATCATTCCAGCCAAGTAATTCAAGGTTAGTAAGTCAAGATTTGTAAATCAAAGCAAGTTACTTGTGTTCAGCTACTCTTTACTCTTCACATAGATATTGCACGTTAACATGCTCATGCTTTAATGTGCTTTAAGCTACTTAAGACAATCCTGAATAGTTTTGATTTTTTTTTGTAATTAAAAAGAGTTCTATGCTTGGAACTCCCTCAATTGACAGTCACATAACAATTAACTGGTATAAATCTTGAGTAAAAAGACTGGAATGATAGATAACCCTAGACTGCCATCAAAATCACTTTGCTTGAGTAGTAAAAAAGTTAAGCTAAAATTTAACAATATAAAATTATTCTTAGATTTGACTTATTACTAAAGTGCAGCTTCATTGTACTCACTTTTCTCATTTATTCATATTTAAAATTATTTTGATTAGTGATATATACACACATAAAGCTTCTCAAGCCTATGATTCACTGGTGAATCATCTGGGACTGGGCCATCCCAAACTCAAGATAACCCTCCTTCAATAAACCTAATGTAAGTTAGTTTACAAGTAGACACTTGTTCTTCTTATTCATGAGTATATTCAGTGCTTACTCACTCAAGGATGAAAACTAAAACAATTCTATTGATGCCAATAAGGAAGTTTAGGTTTCTTCAGCTGAACTCATCTATTTGCATCTGCTTCCATAAATATGCTAGCAAACATATTCAGTGTTCTGAAATGACTGTATAGCTGGTCTCAGTTGGTATTTTTCTATTAATCAAATCGCAATCTTAAAAACATTTCCAAGTTACATTTTTTTTTGTTTTAAAGGATAAAAAAAATCCTTTAATGAACTAGAAGAATAATGCAGATAGAAAATAATTTCAGCAGTAGTGCTAGAGGATTAAAAAAAAAAAAATTTGTCTAACATGCTTTTTCTTAAACATTTTCTGAAGCTTAAAAGGTGACTCCATCAGTGATAGTTAGTAATGGTGGAAGACTAGCATAAAAGGAGCATTACAGATATGTAACTAGGCTTGAAAAGTTTCTGGACTATGCAGTGATAAAATTCTAGAGGCAGCAAGCACAGATGGATAAAAGTCTCATACTTGTGCTTCTTGCCACCCATAGTGCTAAACGGCAGACAGCACAGTGGTAGGAGACTCCAGAACACATCTAATGTAAGCGAGGTATTTGTAAAACCCAAGCACATTTTTATCTTTGCCCCAGCTGGCATAAACACTAACTTAGCCTACCCCATTTGCCCAATGTCTGTCTATTTATACATATAGCAGTGGTATTAAGTGTTTCTGCATAGTTTCATTTACTGTGGCATGAACATTATTAAAGACTCCTATAAAGAACTTGCCTACTCTCTACATCAGTCAATCTCCCCTTCTCAAAAGCTTCAGCAGCAGACTGGCGCTGAGGACCCTCTTTGCACAGGAATCTATCCATTAAAAGAAAGAAAGAAAATTCAGACAGACCAATTACTGCGTGTTCAAGTGAAGAGATGTAATGCACACATTTTCTTTCAATTTGTCTTCTTCACCTATCCGTCTGTTCCTCCCTATTCCAATCCACCCTCTCGCTCTTGTCTTTTGCTTTCCTCCTTCTCTTCTCCCCACACCTCTACCCTGGACCTCTCCCCAAATGACATTAGATGCAAAACCTGCATGACTGCCAGCATCCTGCCTACACTTTATACATCCTACCCCAACCATCACTGGTAAGCCAATTTCAGCAATGTTAGCAATCATGGAAAATACCAGTAAGACAGTTCCTTCCCTCTTCCCAAATTCCCTGCATTTTAATGTGGGTGCAGCAGGCTTTGTTTAGGAAGGACCAGGCACTTTCCTTGCACTTTTGTAGCTCAATTCTCTAAAGCAGAACATATTTTAGTTAACTCACTAGTGCTGTACACTCCAGCACATACTCCATTTGAACAAATCTGCTGCTCAGCAGGTCGGAGTATGATTTCTATAAACAGTGTGCACAAACTCTGTTGCCTTCAAGAGAAGGAACTGTGCTAGGTAGTTCCTTTTCCATATACAGAAGGATTACATTTACACAAATTTGCTACTGATAGCAACACCAAGTTACTCTTAATTTTATTATTGCTCTTTTTTGCCCCCTACACAGCCAGGTCTAAAGGCATATTACAAACACAATGAAAGACCATACAAATATAGGGAATAAGAATTTTGTCCTTAGGAGAAATGAAATTAAATTATTTTAAAATGTAAATTTGAGTGTGTGGGGGGGTTTCATTTCACTTAGTTCCATCCATCAACCTACTCTGCAGCCAGTGACAGATATTTTATGAAGAAAGCCCTGGTTGTGTTGCATCAAAGCTTACAAACTTCATAAACTCTAGTAAGAAAGACTGTTCCAAAATAGCTGCTGAATTCCTTGTGGAAGCTCCCTCCTCACCCTTCTTATAGACAACAGTGAACTTCAATGAGCTATTAAACTAATACATAATTCATTTTTCTAGGGTTTAAATAGCCAATACCATCGAAGAGACTTACAAGTTAGCAGTTAGTCAAATGAATTACAAGGTAAATATTAACTTACTAACCTCACTAAGACTTGCAGGCGCAAGCTACAGATGAAGTAAAGGTATTTTTCCAGCTTCACATTTTCTCCCATGTTAAATATATTGCTGAAACTACTTTGGTTTGTTTCTATTCTGATAATACTAACATACTACATACCAGTGTTGGTATGGAGATATTTCAGAGGTTATGTCCCAACTTTTCCTTTTCAGGCCTCTGGTTAAGTTAATTTCATAGTAAGTAATTAATATACACAGGACATTTACAAATCAGTTTTGAAACCTCGTAGATAGAACTATGATGATGGAATAAAAACAACAGATCCCTTTATAAAGAAAAACTGGATACTACCGATGATTAAAATGAGTTGCATCAACTCAGGATTATTCTGCAGAGCTTTAGGGAAGTGTACTTCCTCCTTCCCAGTAGCTAGGATTAAAATAAATAAAAAATAAACCTAAGCATGCACATTTTCTTTATTTGAAAATGTTTCATACTCCATATTGATTCTTGAAGAGGTGACTTTGTACTTTATTTTGGCAATTATTTTTTTAGATAATTGAGTTCAAGACTACTTAAGCCTCACTCTGCAACCTGAATTTTTTAGAGCTGTAGTCAAGCAAAGTGTCAAATACTTATCCATGTCCTCATTTGCATCCTGCGTCTACTGTAACTTTCTCCAACTGCTGAAGGTAACAAAAAGCTGAAAACAAACAGGGGCTGCTTCTGCCCAGATTCCCTCTACTCCAATAGCATCATTCTACCAACGAGAGAGAGAGAACTGCAACAGGAATGTTTCTGTCCAAATATCCACCTCTGCATTGCAGTCACTTCCTAAAATCGTAATTTCTACGGCTAGAAACCTAGCAGTTGGCTATGGCGTGTCCACGTGCAGCCAGAGACACTAACAATTCCTTATCTGTTGAGAAACCTTAATCAAATAGTTGTTTCAGTAAAATAACACTCCATTGTTTTATATTTAGAAAATTAGTAAAAAATTTGTACTGTTGAAAGTTTCATGTTATTAAATTGGCAAAACCACTATGTGAAAAAGTCAAAAGTCGGTAGGGCTTTTTTGGCATGGAGGGGTGGAAGAGGAGAGTGCTTTGTTGAGGGCAGTTAAGTACAAAGAAGTGTGCAACATAATCCCAAATGTAAAACACAACTTAGCATGATGTAGTTACATGAGATTGTAACAATAACAGACATAGTAGCAATTATTTAGAAACAAGAAATGAGAAATGACATTTATTAAAATGAATGAGACTCAACCTCAGACTAAACAGCAAAAACCGACGAAATTCCATCAAGCACTGAGGTGCAAAACATGAAATTAAAATGAAGACCCTCACCCAGTGCAACAGCGAGAGCGGGTTACGAAGGAGTACCGTGCACTAGAGGGCAGTCTAGACCTTCCACTGCCTGGCTGGGCTAGAACCACCACAGCTGCAGTCCCACTCCCAATATAAGCACTTAGCAGAACCCTCCACATTTTCAAACAACTCGTAACCACCGCACCTGAAAGCATATGCAAGAGCAGGAGTGCAACTCGTATTAAAAGGACACTTCTCACTACGCCAATAATTTGTAATGACTTTTTTGTATAAGAGTCCTATCTGCATACACTATCTTGCACAGATTCTGTTGTTTTCCCTCCAACAAAGAAGTCTCAAAATACTTTTCAAAGGACACTGTTAATTACTGTCCATTATGAGGGGAAAGTTAAACACAGAGTAGTGATGGAACACATCAAATCCACGGACAAAATTAGACATGTCCTCCAATCTAACTAAATATTTATTACATAAACTTTGTTAATGAACTAGAAGAAACAGTTTACTCATGTTTATTAGTGCATAAGAAAATAAATCAGCAGTTTCAGGCCAACTAATGAGTAAAGCCAAATAGCAAAGAAAGCTCATACACAGGCAGGTAAATAGAACTATTTTCATAGATTTATTTGAAAAATACTTACAAAAGCAAGTATGTTTGACACTAAAATAGTTAAACTTATTCTGTGTTTACATTGGTGTAATTAAGCGTGCAGCATTAACAGTCTCTTCTGTTTGAAGCATTGTTAGTTTGCCTTAAGGAAGTTGGGAAAATTCTGGTTTACTGATGAACAATGTCTCCCTGCCACTTCCTCAGCAGCAACTACAGCTGTGATCTCTGCCTGAGATCTCAGCACACTGGAAACTGGGTTTGCTTTACTAACTGCCAGCCTGCCAAGTGCAGATTTACTGGAACCTGGAAGGTGGGTCAGTTTTTTTCCCCTAGGAAGGAACAGGAGAGAGGAAGGAGAGGAGAACAAAAGGACTGGGTTTTTTACGTGAAGAATTTACCAAAGCTACATTTCATGAAAGAGTCCTTAAAAATGTCCTTTTGTCAGTGGCCGTCTTCCTTCAAAACATGCGCATACTTCTGAACTTACCCGTAAACCAATGCCCCTGAAGCTTACCATTCCTATAGCACTGTTTTGCTAGGAGAGACCAGGCCTAGAATAGCTAAGGTTCCCCATCCAGACAGCAGTTCAGTAGTGTCAGAAATGAAGTACAGTGCAATTAGTTTCCACATACTGTATAGCTACATTTTAAGACAAAACTGGCACAGATACTGATTGAAACAGTTTGCTGTCTCCATGTAATTCATGCTCTGGCAACAGCTATAGTCTGTTCACAGAGCGGTTTATCAGGGCACATGGAGTGGACAGGATCTCACCAGCCATTATTTTGCATGGTGCCAGTAGCTGCTGCTGCTCGAGCCAGCATATTTCTGTGTGCCTCCGAAGCAGAAGAAAAAGTCCCATCCATCACATGCATTGGCAGCATTCGCCTTCTGCCAGGTTGAGGGGTGTAGCTGTTCTGTCGCCAGTCTTCTTCTGGGGGCATATCAACTCTCCTTGGACCTGGGGCCTTAACGCAAGAAGGGGGCACAGGACAACCTTGTTGAGAGGCACCAAGATCCCAAGAAGGCTCATGTGGTATTCTTAAAGTGCTGTAGTCTGTGCTGGCTGGTAGCCTGCAACCAATGGCGTAAGATTCACGCATTTGATGTTGCGAAGGCTGCTGGAGCAAGCCTTCATGTAAACTCTTGCCTGGCTGGCCAGCATGTTTCCCCCAGAGCGTTGTTTGTTTATCTGGTAACGTGGCTGTTTGCCTGGCAGGATAGCTCGTGTTCAGCCAATGGCCAGAGACACTTGATGCTCCACCTCCTAAATGCAGATTAACAAGAGGCTTTTGCCCCTGGGAGAGGCTGCCTTTGGGTGCACAAGGGAGACTCCCATAGCTCAGTGCCACACCTGGGTAGTCTTCACCTTGGAAAGCTTCACCCCTGTCAGGCACAACCAAAAGTTTCTGGATGATGTTCTTCTGATCTCCTGCGGGGGAAGAGGGGAAAGAGAAAAAGAAAAAAAAAAAAAAAAAAGGTTTGCTTAGTTACATTTTTTGTTTCATCCTCTCAGAACTTTCAGCTGTGGCCAACAGGTGACAGAAGAAAAACGAAATGACTAGTACATCCAGTTACTGGCTGACATGCAATTCTGAATAAAAGCTAGATGTACCCTTTCTAGCATTTACCTTCCTCACTGCATTTCCTCCTTATCCTACCACAGCTGCTGTCACAGACTTCAGATTTCTTTAATAGCCCTTGTGTCATCAAGGAGGAGCCCAACAAAATATTTCAAGGCTGGTGGATCAAACTGGTTTTGATGGCTGTCAGGGAAAATAATTCCCATGCAGGAATTAGTTATTTCTATTGGTACAATTACATGTGTGATTTGCTGGAACGAGTAGCTTGTGGAAGTACTCTCATACATGAGAACAAGGTAGTGGGTCTTACTGCTACTTTTACACTACAGAAAATACGTCACAAAAATGTGAACATGATTTTATATAAAGCCATCATAATGTTTCCATAAAGATTATTCCCTTTTGTTATGTCCACTTAGCACAGAATCACAGAACAACTCAAAAGGGCAGAGAAGAAGAAAAAGAACGTGATTCATCCTTCCAGATTTCTGGAGGAATTCAGGCAGATGATGAAACATCATTGTGAAAGACAAGATCTGAAGAGTTGTATTTCAGCAATATTTCTGATCACAAAGGAGGATGAAAAAGTCCTGTGATTACCTGACGGTTTACGTGCCTTGCCCACCATGCTGGGCATCAGTACATCATGGGGTAGGTGCTGCACCTGGTTTGGATTGTGCTGGGGACCAAAGGGAAACACAGGAGGATCATGGGGGAAAGGAAGGGAAGTGGAGCTGGAAGAACGGTGGCTGGTGTCCACTGGCATTTTCCTCGTATTTGGGGCTTCCTTTTATAGAATGAGAAAGGAGAAGAAAAGTACATAAAATGATGAGTAAACACAGAGTTGGGYTGAATCAAACAAAGATGGTGTTGATCCAAGGAAAGGGATGAGTCACCGGAACAAAAGCATGCATCTGTATGTGAAAAAAGAAATACAAATAAAAACTACATCAATCCAGTAAGGCTCTTACTGCAGTGGTGGGCTACTTAGGAGAATCATTTGACTGGAAATATACCAAGGAGAAAAAGCCAAAATAAACACAAACCAGCCATGGAGGTTTGGTTTACAAACTGAATCTACAGAATGATAGCAGGCCCGTTAGCATTGGAACTGACATGCTACAGAAGCCATGAAATAAAGAAGGGTATTGCTGATCCTTCCTTCCTATTTTCTAGCAGGCTTTACTGAAAGCTCTGATTCCAGACTATGAACAGATTTACCTGTTGCACCTGAAGTATTTACCAGTGCTGTACCATTTCCCTCTATTAGGAGGTACCTACCCCAAAGCAGGGATGGCTGAATGGCACAATAACAAACCATCACAGACTTGAGCCCAGTGACTAACTTGAAGAGTGGTGACAGACAGCCATCCATCCTATCGGCTGCTTCTGTTGTGGGGATAAAAACCTGCAGCAGAGAGGGGGGTCTTGGACAGCTAGAGGTTTTTAATTGCTTCTGCCAGCACCTCCAGGTATGTGTTAAAGCTCTCAACTAAAGCATGCTGAGGAGCAAAGCTGACATTCAGAAGTTGACATGTTCTTAGCTTATGGTACACAGCAGAAAGAATCAGACCAATGAGTCTACGTAACTGATTTTGCAGCTGAGACTCTTCTACGCTTATTATGAAGTTGGTTTCAAATCAAAACTTAAGCACAGTTCACAAAAAAATTCAATCCAAGCCAAACCTTCACATTATATCTGGCTACGTTGCTAAACACCAACAATAACTTGTTACTGTTTTCCTCACTGGCAGTTTTAACCTGCACCTAAGACTACTTAACAGAGATAACAAAGGAGGAGGGGAAAAAAGAAAAAAAAAAAAAAAAAAAGAAAAACAAACAAACTCCCTATTTTTAGTTACTTCCTGTATGTAATTGGCTGCATGTTATGTACCAAGTCTTGAATTGTCTCCCCTTTATGCTTACTTTTACTCTCTAAAAATGCTGCTTGCTGAATATACCCAAAGAGAGCAGAAACTTTCACATGGTTAGTGGTATCTTTTTAAAATTATAGGTGTGTTAGAAGCTTTCTTGAAAATTCTCTAAGTCAACTGAAAAAAATGTTTATACTGGATGTCTTTGTATACTGGCAAGTAGTATTAGCTCACATGCTTACCAGCTGCAGCAGGTACTACTCTGCAATGACTCCTGAAGAAGATGGCTTTGTTACTTAAATAAAAGCTCATTCTTCTTCCAAAAAGAGAACAAAAATTGACAAAGACAAGCTTTCATCATGGCTTATTATTCAGTTGTCTGCTGTCTTGTTTGTTAACTACTAAATGCAGACAGAGGAAACGGCAACCCTACACACAGATGATGGCTCTTTCAAAAGCTGCACATCATTCTACTTACAAAACTGTGAGAAGAGACCAAAGTCTCTTCTCTGTTTGAGATGACTGTCCCACTGAGACTGCGAGCAATGCGACGGAAATTCTCTGCACTGTACATTTCCTCCTCTTCTGGTTCCCTGCTATGTTCTCTGGTATACGCGACCTGCAAACAATATCACACATTTCAGAAAAGGCTCTCCATAGTATCAGTTTTGTATAATAATTATAGGGAAGAGATCAATATAAATCTAACAGACTACTTATACTTCAATGAAACTCCATGACCTTTTCTTTTTTGAAATCCTTCATTCAGGTACTACCTTGAAAACTTAAAGCAAATGGGTCTGTTTGGACCTGGTAATTATAAATATTATTCCTTATAGTCTTTCTTTCTTTAGTAAATATACACAGACTGATTTGTCTAAGTGAGATTCATTCTTTTATAAATATCTAAAGCCAGGACAAAAAGTCTCTACTGGGATGAATCTACCTAAAGGACTGACTGTTGCTATAGGCATCACTGCCCCTGTAGAGATAATCATGGCTGCAACTGACAGCCATCCTATGATAAAGTACAACAGTCTTCTCATAACCAAAAAAAATCTAGGATTATTTGATGAGTGCTGGAAGCTTGTTAATCTTATGTTAGCAAGGGAAATGTTTATTCCTTCTTTCTTTTCCTCTGTTCTATATAAGCAAGACCATTTAAGCTCCCTTTATGAGTATGGAAGTGTTAGAGGAAATTTCATTTCCCCTTGAAAAAAACTTGTATGTTTTCACATACAGGCACTGATACATAACTGCCAGTTACTTAAACAGTTTATCCCCAGAAAAAAAGAAGAAAAAGCGTCTTCTCCCACTCTGAGGTGACCAACTACCAACTGTAGCAAATACCAAATTATCCCCCACTTTCAAAATATGTAGTGACACAGTGAAAAAAAAAAAGTCTGTGCCCCTGCAAGTGGTAACATCAAGAAGCAGTTATCATAAGTTGTGATGCAAGGCAGTTCATGTCAGTATGTTCAAAGAGACTAGATCTTAAAGTTTTCAGGGGTATGTTCCTCAAAGACAGAATTTAGATAATTTGATGGCATACAAGCTGCATGTAGCGTGAGTCACTCATTTTTTAGCTAATTGATCCTGAGCTAGACTGCACTTAAAATTCTCTCTAACATTAGTATCAATGACCCCAGTACCTTTTTCATAATATATTCCACTTCTCCCATTGTAAATTCTTTCACTTGCACAGGCCAAGCCCTTCCTCCTCTAGCACATCTTAAGTAACAACATGTCACCTTGGAGACAGAAGAGACAGCGGATCCACACAGACTGCGCTCGATCTCTGCTGTTGGGGTTTTCGAGAGACCCATGCCAGCTGTAGCATGCAGCTTCCTCACATTCAGGTTCGCACAGACTGGGAAGGAAAATGCTATGGTTAAGTTCAACATTTGATTGCACGTTATGGCACATTTCTGACTATCTTAGGTCTGACTCCAGCAAAGTCAGACAGACTATACACACAGAACGAGAAGTCATCAGAGATCCTTTGAACATTAATACATAAGCTAACTCCCAACATTTCAAGGGGAGACAGTCTATCAGGATACTCACGCCTGCTTCACTTGCCCTTTTGCAGGCTTCTGGGGAGCAGTTAAGTGAACTATTTAAGAGTTAAATGATTTAACTGCACACCAGCACTTGTTTGATACAGAGGTGAAATAGCTTAGGGGGCCTAAAGGGACAGAAAATCAGCTACCAGGAGCAAGTTACTTAAAGTTACCTGCGATAAGCAAGACTCATCAGCTTTAACTTCCCCACGCATTCACCTGCTTGCTCCCCCCAATGCTACAGTTTGTTAGCCATTTGTTGTGCTAGTGAAATAGTTAAAAGTGTTATTTTTAACTAGGATTGCTACAGTTACTTCACTTCAGTGCAATCCCCACCAACCACTTATAATCCTAAAATTTCTCATGGAATAGACAGGCAGATCAATGGCCTAATAAAAACAGTCACAGGGAATCTCTCTATAAAGGAAGAAAGGTGATATGCTGGTAACAACACATTTTCTGCACTGAAGTGGCATTTGGAGGATTTTATCTCTGTTGTAAAGCTCCAGTAACAAAACAGAGGCATTTTCACCATGATTCTGAATGCAAAGGTCTGACAAAACCAATTGACATGGGGCAGAAAGCTTAAACAGCATTTGCAATTGAATAGGTAATCCAAGTTAAAAGTGAGAAAGAGCTCTCCTAGACCCACTCAGGTGATTTTCATCCAGTTCATCACAGTAGATGCACTGGTTCAAACTTTTTGTTTGAACAAAAACAAAATTTGCAGAAATTGGCAAACAAAATTTGCAGAACTTAGGAAGAAATATCTGAAAGTCACGGCAAACCAGAAGTAAAGATCTCAAACACAAACTCCACTTCACAAAAATATCCGTATTTCGTATCCCTCATATATGTAGTGGGAAAATAGGCAAGAAAAGCATCAGCATAAGAAACAGGGCATTTGATGACAGAACTCTGAAGCTCCAGCTAACACTAAAGCAACTGGGCTTTATCCTGTTAGATTTCCAGAAAGAGCTTCCAAAATCAGTAAGCTAAGTAGGAAAACATAAGACCTTCTGATTCAAGCCCATGCAAGAGAGTATCTGCAAGGTTGTGAGGTCAGATCTTGCCTAACTCTGAAAGAAATCCAAAGGACAACAAATGGGAAATGGCCACCTTCAGATGTGTCACCTGGTCTGCCAGTGGACTGCAAGACAAGAGAGTTTCATAGAAAACTCAAGCTGTTGAATAAAAACCTGTTCAAGAGTTTACTGCAGTATTCACTCTGGTCACAGCCAGGCTTGATTTGTCAGAACGATGGAGGCTCCACCTCCATGGGTACAGGGCAGGGGAGAACCTGTCTTGTGTATGTATTGCAATATATATATCGCATATATATATATATATATATCACTTTGGTACCCATCAAGTTTCAGGCTACTTTGTATTTAACCAGAAAATTCATAGCTCTAATGCTATGACATGGATTATAAAGAAATTTGCTTCGTTTGTGCTAAGCAGAGAATCAAGGTTGCCCTATCTCAGGCAGGAGATTAGATCAGCGTAAGTGGAACCTGACTGCTGTCATCAGACTCTAATTGAATGTCWCCAGCAACAGCTGGATGTTCTCACCAACAGCAACAGAATCTGTTTGTTTTCTTTCGGCACCAACTAATCCACAAGGTCTCAAGGATCTTAGCGCAGATCGGGTACCCCCAGTGCTGCTTTCACAAGTAATTTTCCAGAACTTAAAGCAGGTAGTCCTTAGCAAAACACAAGTTCAACTCTCATAGATCTGGAAACACTTTTAAAAGTTATGCCTCTCAGCCAGGTACAGACTAAATTCTCAGATACAATACAGTTAAAATTCACAAATGTGGAGAACATTAACTTCAGGCATAGGAACAGTTTAATAAATTCCAGAGGTGATGTAGAACTTTCAAACAGCAAAATTCAGCAGCCTGACCTAAGCAGCTAGCTCCCTACTTGAAAACAGGATCAATTATTTCTATGTTACTCTTAACAGATGTTGCTCTCCATTTGCCAAGATCAACAGCTACTCTGCAGCCTCCCCAGGCAGTGCTATCACACTGCCTCTCTACCAATATAGTTAGAATGTTTTCAGAGTCCACAACCTGAATCCTTCTGCATCTGTGCACAAATTCATGCCCATTTAACTAAATCAACTGGAAAACATACCTTCACCTATATTGGAGTACACAGGCAGGTCAACCAAGAAAAACAGCTGCATGATTCTTACCTGATTGGTCAAAAGGATACCTAGCACTGTCCTGTCTTCCCAAGAAAGGCCTAGTGGCCTGAGATGCCTGCAGACTAGTCTGATAGAGGGATTCCAGTTCTGAGAGCTCCTGTTCTGTGTCTTGATTCCACTGTGGATGCAGATGTACTGGGATCCTGCTCAAGTCATCTCCAACTGCTCTCTGATCAGAAAGGGGTGGACTCCTCCCAGGTACAGGAAGCCATTCAGTATTCTTATTAGCCTTCTGAGAACTGTAATACCTAGTAACATTATCCACCCAACGGTCCACAGGCATAGAGGCAACCACGCTACTAGTAGCTCCATCATCCACCTGTTTCACTCCTCCATCATGACAGTGCCTTTCCAGGTAGGGTGCAGGGTCTGCTATATTCTGTCCACCTCTTCTACACAGCTCTTCACTGTGATAACAAATACTCTTAGAAGCAACATGTTGGGCACTAAAACCCTCCAAAGAAACTACCCCATCCCTAATATCCACAGTTGAGTGTAATTTTTCAGAAGACTGGTTTTTGTTCTCTTGGTTTTGATGGGTTAGCTGTCTGTAACCAGAGGATGAAGGGTTGATGAAAGATTTTTGTGTTAACTTTGAAGGCTTCTCATCCTGACACACTGCAGCAATCCAGCCTTTTTCATAAGTACCTTTTCTCTGGGAGACTGCATGCATTTTCTGAAACTGCTCTGCCAAGGAGCGAACATGTCCCTTTGTACTAAAAGCCTCAGATTTGCAACCTTCTGCTGTGCCATATTCATCCTGTGAGGGTAATAAAATCTCATGGCTGTTTGCTCTGGAGTACTTATTTGTTTTCTGCAAAGGATCCAAGGAGCACTGCCGTGTAGGGGATGAAGTTGCAGGGGTCATTGCATGATAGGCCCCTAAACGATCAATGCTGGGCCGCACTGGAGAGCTTGCAAGTTTGGAACAAGGACTGTGCTGGCTGTCCTTTTCAGGAGATGCTGCTTGTGGTGGATGTGGACAGGGAAACAGCGTAGGCAAAGACCCAAAGTTTACTGTGTTAGCCTTAGATTTGTACTGAGGTGTGAGAATAGGCGTTATGTTATGAACCTCTTCTAACTTGCTGCTACTGCAGCATTCCCTATAGTCTTTTGGCCCTGTGGCTGTGGTGTCAGCAAATTCCACACTATGGTGGGCATCATTCTCAGTTCTTGCAGACCCCTCTGCTGACCCTTGCCTATAGGGAAAAGAGGGAACTTGGTCATGAAAATCAGCAGAAGCAGACTGGAAGTTTGGAGAGATCCTGTTGGATGAATTGCTTTCAGAAGGGGGCAAGGAGGAAGACTCTGGATAAAATGATGAGTGCAATTCATGGCAGGAAGCAGGTGGGTGGAAGAAAGAACTGGACCCAAATTCCACTTCTTTGTTGGGTTCCAGTGGTACCTCCTGGCTCAGCAGTACTTGGAGCGGGCCAGTCTGTTCACTAAAACACACAGAAGGGTAAATGATTAGCAGTAGTCATTGCTTATGTTTATCCCTAGGGTGCAGAACTTGCACTAGGTGACATATACCTCAACACACTTTTCTCTGCTAACTGTATTCTGATGAAGACTTTGCATTAATTCAGTAGATACATACATGTTAGTCCTTTGCTTCTAACCCTGATTTCCTACTATAACTGATCTACTGAATCCATTTCATATTTTTAAGAGTATTTTGCTACAGTTAGGCTCTATATAAAGTATTCTTGTACAGCACCCTAGGCACTTTAACCAGCCGACTGAGCATGTGGGTAGGGATAACCGTAAGAATAGTAAAAATAGCATTTGTATAAAATAAAACAACTGTTTCTAACATTAACATCTTAGATATTTTTGAAAATACTTTGGACAAGTTCATGATCTGAACATGAACTGACAATTTTTCCATAAGGTCCCCTCTCTCCAGGCAACTCCATGAAGAATGACTTGACAAAGGGAAGGAACAGGTTGAAAACTCTCTCATATCATCTTTGTATTCTGATCTTTGAGGTATTTATCCAACATATTAAATAAAGTTCAAGCTAAATATATAACTATTATTTTGTAATAATTTGTATTCTAAGTATACTTCTAAAAAATAATTTGTATTCTTTTATGTACCAATGCAAGACAATTATATCCTTGGGTCATACATGTCCTTGGCATTTTTCTGCATGTAGTTAGCATTTTAATATGCAGACAGGAAAAACAGTACCAAGTCCATGTGCCTGTGAGAAAATGAGAGGGTACAAACAGCTCCAACAGAGAACTTAAGGAAACTGTAACATCATTGCTTTGTTTCTTCCTCGAGATGGCATAGAATGAAAGTTATCACGAAGATCTAGTTGATATGAGTAGCAGAATGACCTTGTCTGTGAGTAATTGCAAACTTTGCACTGTCTACAATGTTATTTATATCAAAGCAAGAGTACAGAACTCTGGCTATGAATAGATTCTTTTCATCGGCTGCAATATCAACATTTGGTTGGATATAACTTTTTGCAAAAGTAATGTTCTTTTCACGGAGTGGCAGTGAGCAAGTTCAGCATTAACAAAATTAGTTCAGAAAGTTTCTTTCTTTCATTTTCTTAGAATCTGCCAAAATGCATAATTGGGGCTCTGCATTTCTCCTGTAAAAGAGGATATAATGGACTCCTGATTGACAAAAAGATCAGCCCTCATTACATATAATTCAGCTACTGCAGGAAAAGAAAAGAACATTATGAACTATAGCCTGGCAGGTGTGCAAATTAACTGAGTTTTAGTATATAGCTGTATGTAGCATTTCAAACAAAGGAAAAGAAAAAGGATTCTCATCTGAGATTTCATCTAAGCTTCTGATAACACAACATGAAAGAAAGGGGAGAGGAAAGAAAAGTAGCAGTTCAAGAAACAGCCTAGAAATTGGATAGCGATGGTCTAGTGCTAGGAGGGAATGGCATGGGAAGAAATAAGGATTAAGCTGCATGCTAAAGAGGGTAGGAAGAAAGGATCAGTTACAGCAGAGAGTTAATTATGCTATAGTTAAAGTCAGTATGGAAGAAAGAATCATGAAGGGATGCTGAAGAGGCTGCTAAGCCAGGCTACAGGATGCTGGGAAGCACAGAAAGAAAAAGAAGAATGATACGGCATCAGGAAGAGTACTCAAGGTGACAGGATCAGGAGTTGGATCCAAGAGTTGTACCAGGGCACCACTAGAGAAGTGGACTAGAAAGAAAAGATCAGTGTACTCGACACTTTTCAAACTACAGAGCACTAAAACACGCTGGTTACTGTTTCCAACATAAAAGCAATTATAGCAAGATTTTTACTGTAGTACACTTTTTTACTGAGACCTGAAACTGCTCCTGATTGTAAACAGTTGCATGCTTCATCCTAACACACACCCCCTTTTCAGCCAGGTTATTGTCTATTGTATTCTTTCCCTTGGTGCATAAAATATCAATGCTGCCAGGCACTGATTGCTACAATTCTCTGTCACAGATCACATTTTGAACATGTGCACATTCAACTATTCTATAAAGACTGGGGAAAAAAAAAAAAAAGGGGGTAGTTGACCATCTTATAATAGGATTTAACCTAAAGAAGAAAGGAATAGGAAGTAACACTGTAGGATTTGGACTATCCAGGGGAATATATCTAGTTTGCTATTTCTTTCCAGACTGCACTGCTCATAGATGCAGCTCAGATCTGGGTCTAGGTGATACGCTTGGACTACCTTGTAGACTGGGCCATGGTGCCGCCCTGTGGTGGGTGGCAGGCTGGCGGCGGCAGCGGCTGCGATGGCTGTTGGTGCTGCATGCGATCCTGGAGGCTCCGGGCTTTTCGGATACTGATTTGCAGCTTCTTATCGACTAGGGCTCTGCTGTGAGTGCTAGCGCTGGCATCATGCATGGCAAGTCTTAGTTTAGCTAAAATGCAAAAGAAAACATAGCAGAAAACAAACAGAAAAAGGAATAAAATTGAAAAAGAAAAAAAAGAAAAAAGATGCAGCAAGAACATAAGACATGGACCATGCAAATACTGCCACAGAAGAGTTCACAAGGATGCTGTTGTTTCCATTAATGCACATTCAGCTTAGCCAGGTGTCCAAACACGTTAATTGAAACTAAACCAAAATAAAGTAAAAAAAAAAAAAAAATTATCCATGTTTTAGCCCAACTTCTCATCCCCTTCACACAGGCTCCTTCCAACCCTACCACATTGATGCTTCATTCTGTCACCTACCCTTCTCTCCTGTATCCTCCATACCTGGGACTCCCTTTATGTGCAGGAATACCCAGCTGGGATTTGAGATTCAGCATGTAACTTGCTGGAATGGAAGCTAATAGAGCTATCACAACAGCTGTACGCTGCGCCCCTTATTCTGCAGTCCATAAAAGCCAATTTCTAAATGCAAATGCACAGGAGCTACCCACTCTGTCTGCAGCCATTCTATACAGACAGAGAGGAGCATGGGGTGAGACAGCCAGCCAGTCGTAATGGAAAAAGACCAAAAATAAAATGAAATCACATAGCACATTCTCAAAGGTCACAATGCATTTAAGCACTTCAATGTCCTAATGCTTTTTTCTTCACGAAAGTCAGGTACAGCATAGCTCATTTCTGTTAATCCAGAGGACTCAAGAGCGGGCTACCATTTTCTTCCTATGCTACACCCTCCACGAGAAACAGGGGAGCTTAATGCCCTTTGTAATTTGGTCTGAGGATTGGGAAAAATTGTTAATTGAGGACCAAGTGGCAGGGGGAGTCACCTACCAGGTGCTTGCTGAAATGCACCATTTAGCACCAAAAAGGGCACATCAGCACCCCAGTGCTGTTACTGCCATAGCGGTGGAGAGAACAACAAAAACAGATGCAAACATGAAAGAAGCAGAGATGAAGAGGAATAGGACTAAAACCCCCAAAAGGGAATGCTTGAAAAAAAGGAAAGATTCCGTCTCCCTGCACGTTCCTAAAGACCAGCTGGATCCCCATATTACTACCTGACCATTTAATGTGATTCAATGTTTCAGACTTTTTTCTATGGTACTAGTAAACTGTCAAAAGCACAATAGCTCAGGTGATTAGAGTTACTTACATATAGCTTCATTACAGAGAGCCAAAGCTGCAGCACAATCCCCCTTCTGCTCCTGATTCAGCGACTCTTCAAAGATTGAGTCTGCCTCCTGCATCGACTTCTCAAAGCCATCACTCCTCCCTGCAATGGGCAGCACCCTTCATTTTGGTTTCATTCATTGCAGAACCCTCACTTACCCTCATCCCATTCGTGATTGCCAAATTCTTCCACATACGGAGTCTCGCAGAGGCTGCACATATCCCAGACCGCACCACCTAACCTTCCCTAAGCAGAAGTACAACTTGAGCACCCTGATATGCTTGACATCCACACAGCAAAACAATGTGAACCAGACTTTTTCCTCAAATTTTGTTTACTTGAGAGAACTGTACTGGCTTATTATATTATTTTCAACAGTCTAAAWCAGTACAAAAAATGGTATAGACATACTACAGAGTCAGTTCAGATGACTTCTGTCCAGCAGGAATTAATCTAAATCTAGAATTAAATCTAAACCAAAATATATCAGTAAAAGAAATATAGCAGGTCAGGGCTTTCCTTGTACATTATCTTAAGTCCCCTGCCGAAAATCATCTGTCCCTTCTTCAGATATCCAATTGCTTCCATACAAAATAGAAACAAACTGAAACAACTGAGATGTCTGGGGAACAAAAAACTCAGACTTGAGTGCGAGTGTAAATGCCTGCACGAAATACTTCTATAAATGTGTGTTCAGTGCATACACGCAACTGCTGAAAGAGACATATGGAATATGAAAACCCAACAGTCTTGCAGCTTTAGGAGGAAAAACACATGTGTAAGAAGCCGAGAAGAAAGGGACAAGAATTCTTTTTGCAACAATTTAGAAAACAGTGTTGGAGAAGAGAAGGATAAATCATCCTTGGACACAAAAGGGAAAGAGGAAACACTGTGTCCTGGCATTAGAACATCCAGTTCTGAGAGGAGGAAATGCCCAAACAATCTGGTCTCACCTATTAGGCATCATGCAAGTTATGCACTAAAATGTACATTCAAATGAGGCAGGGGAAAACAGAAAATAAAACTTGACTTTTTGTTTTGTTTAGGGGTGGGGTTTTTTAATGGAATGTCTCTGTCATTGTGGTAGAGAACATGAGTATCTTTATTGGCCAACAATAAATTATGTTTTCTCAACTTGCGTAACACATGCTATGGCCTGGCCTGCTCCCCAACACCCTCATGCACAGATGCAAACACAAACTCTCTTATACCATAAACCCCAAAGAACTCACATGAAAAGCAAGTACTGCAGAGAGAAGTAAGAGTTGTTAGAGCAGTGAGTTAATCAAGCAGCACATTCATTTTCAAAATCAAGGCTACTGAGGCTTGTAATCAAGGCCAGTATACTAAAGTTAGCTTTCTTTGCATGAATTTAGCAGTTTACTTGAGGGAAAATGAGTCACAAGTGTTCTGGAGTTCTGCGTACAAGTAAGCCTTCCAGGCAGTCAAGCAGTCTGTTAATGTTAAGCTATTACATCTCTGACTGGGGTGGGGAAAGGCTTAAAAGGAATAAACAAAAACTTTCCCAGATCTCAAGTCAATGCCTGTAAACTCCTCAAACGTTCTACTGAATTCTTTTTTGATTAAGCATTATTCTAGTTTACTTTTTTTTTTAACAAGGAAAAGCTAAGCAATTTTTGCTTTTACCAACTAATACAACAACAGATTAAAGAGGGGTAACGTCTTGGAGAATATGCTATTTTCTTTCAGGCAGGAGAAGCAGAGAAGACCACATCCTCATGCTCAACAAGAGAGGTCTACTTTTCAATTTTTACATCATTAGCATTTATGTTACAAAAGTAAACACTAATACTAATAAAAAAAGATATCTGTCTACACTGGTACATCAGAATTTTTCATGTGGTTACTGGCAGGTCACAGCAGGACTGTAAAGGATAACTAAGTGGCTCACTGATGGTCAGCAAAAATTATAAAAACATTCCCACAGTCAGACATTCTCATAGTGATCGTATTTTTCAGCTGCCATTGGCACAGTGACATTCTGGCTGCTGAGCAGTTGGCATGGCTGTAGGCTGCAGAGCACTGGCTGTATCGTGCCCAGAGCTGGCATTGCTGTGGGGTGCCCCTCTCCTTCCTCTCTGTCCTGTGGCAGTAAACCAGCACCTCAACCCTTATCTACAACAGGTTTGAGCAACCAGCATGGGGATGCCAGAGGCCTGGCAACACAGGAGGTCACAGTGGGTTTGCCCCAGTCATGCATGCATTTGTGGGAGCAGAGCCTAGGTGTTCACTACACCTTCCTTGGCTCTGCTGACCTACCAACAACCCCCCAGTTAAATGCTCTATCAGGCTTCAGGCTTCACTCTCGACTGGGTCAGTGCACTTCATCCCACCTTCTCTCTGACTCCCCTCACTGGCTGATGGAGATTGAGGTCTAAAACAAAGTTGAGGGCTAAAAGAAAGGCACTACATGTGAATCCTGTCACCAAGTTCCCTCTGCTGCAGCTCCATCCTTCCAGTTAAACCTTTTCTGCTGCCATCCCCTGCCAGAAACATGAGTAGTCATGGAAAAGACAATCAAACTTAGTATTTGGCTTTTTAAATTTTCTTTTTCAATTCTTTTTCCTTAGAAAAGATATGTAAGCTAAACCCAGCTCAGATTTTCAACTTTAGATCCAGCTTAAGCCTGCCACAGTACTTGTTCCCACCCCTGTGCTGTGGCTGCATAGCTGGGCAGGAAGAAAGAGTGGAAAGTACAAGGGCAGGAACAAGCAGAATTGCTTAGGGCAGTGATGCTACCAGAAACAAAACAATGGCCTAAATGGACAAGCTATGCTGCGGGTGGACTTGAGGTGTCTGAAACGTACAAACAGCCCTGCCCATTCCAAGATGTTGGTTGAAGCCTTGTAGCTAAATCTAGGTATCAATGCTAGTAATGGTACATATCACCACATAAAAATGGAAAGGTGCAAATATATTAAAAACACCTCTGCATTACTTTGTTGTCTCGTTTAAGAAGGAATTTGGTCAAAATACCAAACACAGGGTTTTTTGCATCCTACAGGTTTGAAATTGATGGTCTTTCACTAACTGAAGGTACAAAATTGTAATGGAGGGGGGAAGAGAGTAAGTGAGAGATCGAAAGAGGGAGAGAGAGACTTAATAGGAAATTAAGTTCAAAGGTTCAAAAAACTTCAGCACTACAATCTTGCAAAATATACTGCATTCAAAAAGTTACCCTGATTCTGCAGTTCATCTAGATCCATGAACCTGCTAGGACGGGGATTAAAGCCCATTGCTGCTTCCATTTCCTTTTCTCTTTTTCTGCGTAGTTCTTGTTCACGTGCTCTCCTTGCCACCTCCTCTTGCAATTCATCCAGTTCACTCTTTAAAGGGACAAACATCTCCCCACCTTCAAAAACAAACAAACAAAACCACACAAACAAACAAACCCCAACAAAAAAAAAAATTTTTTTTGATAGTAAAATCTCTTAAAGTATCCCTTAAAAGACAAAGAAATATTAATGGAGAATACAATTAACATTAGAAAATAACAGACTGACCAAGCAAAGACCACAGAATTTCAGATCACAAATTTTGCTTTGTTAAGTTTTACTTTTAACACCCTGCCCAAGCCACTTGGTTTCCAATTGCCTTCTCTGTGTCAGTGACTGGCAGAAACGCTGCAGTATTGCTTCAAGCTCCCCTGCAGCACAGCCCATCCCAAGAAACAGCAAACAGAAAAGAGAGAGTCATTGGAAAAGACAACCCTAAACTGATGCTGAAATCTTGAGCCTTCTTACTGTGCTTATAATTTCTAAATAATGCTATGTCAAATTAGCCAGATCATTAGCTTTAGTAAGTAAAATGGGTTCCAATTGAGATGCTTTTCATCTAACTGCATAAGCAGATGAAAATGGGACGAAAATAAAGCATATCAATATCCTAGTTCAACACAGCAGAAATCAATCAGTCATCATTCTCACTTCAACTATGACCTGTATTCAAAAAGTGTCTCCTCTCCTCCCTTTCCCTTCCCCAGACATTCTCTGGAATAAAGTATTTGCTCAGAACGATACATAATCAGAATGCATATCTGCAGAAAAGCTCAGCCTTAGCCCAAACATCTTGTAAATATCCATTCTCATTTCTGACAATTTTGAATTTTGTATAGAATTATGAGTTTCTTTTCAGGACTCATCAATGCTACTAAGTTATTACGAGTTATGCCTGGGAAGATATTTTCTACTGATGGCAGAATACTGAGTTACGGGAAAGAATAGGAAAAATAGCTTTACATTATCAGTTAAGTCAATACTCAAAAAAGATGCCAGAGCAACATGATCAAAGGAATATTCCAACAAAGTTTTTTGCAACTTCCTTTGGTAAATCTTATAAGTTATGTCTTGTAAAATGTTGTGTTATGCTCCTCAATGTTTCTTTTCCCTTCCCTGAATTTCACTGCGAAGATAAACATCCAGAAAGTAAAGAAAAACTCCAATACAATTTACCTTGCAAAACCACTGCTACTGAGGAAGTGTACCTTACCATTTCCAATGGTGCGTGGGTTGTTTGCCCAGCTCCCAATTGATGAAGTAAACTCCACTTCCAAGATGCTGCTACTGTGAGACTTTGGGATGTTACGCCAGGCAGGAACCAATCCACCTGCTCGTTTCATATGTGCATCCCTCCAAGAAAAGAATAATTATAGTTTACCATTTTACTAATCTCTCCAGTAGAAATTATATCTACCTTTTTTTATCATCACATAAATATTTACTTGCATTTTAATGTCATTAAAAAAAAAAAAAAAGTCTACCGTAAGAAAATCTTGGGAGAAACAGGCGAAGAGAAAGTTAACAAGGGGGAGGACAATAATTCTAATCTCCTCCATAAGAGTATGCAATGCATATTAAAACCGTGGTCTGATAGCTGTTCTCTACAGATTCTTACAGCTGAAAATCTACTATTCTGGCCATAAACAGTCTCAGCTTGTGATTGCCCGAAGCTTCTTAAGCCAAGGAGAGAAACACATTGTGCTGCCTATTTATTTTTGCATATAAATATTGCAAGTGTCTTGCAAGACTTCAATGAACCTCTCAAACTGAAAATGTCAAAAGATTTCTATACAAGACTATCGATTTCTCATTTTGTACAAGGCTTCTATCAAGCAATGGCTTAACTGAAACAAAAAGGTCTATGAGCTGTTCAAAGGACAAGCACGAAGTCTGATATTTTAGCTGAGTTTTTAAATCATAGACTAAGGGTATGACTATTTCAGATGCATCATTTTAGTCAACATTTCTCATTCAACTGAACCCCATTTCTTTTCCCTCTCACTAGCAGTAAGCTATCAATATAGTGACAAGGAAAGGAATCAAACTCACTCAGATTCCTATTTCCCTTCTATTTCTCCCCTGCCCCAATAAACCTATATTACAAGTCAGGAGCGCCGTTTTGCATTTTTAAAAAAGTGTTCTACACCATTATGTAGCTACAAAAAAGAAATCAAGACTTCAATCACTCCAAAAATGAAGTTTGTTGAAATCTACCTGTGGGTGCTTGAGCTTTCAGACAAGGGCATGTCCAGACTAACTGGGCTGTTGCTGTTGCGTTCACTGCTTTCATAGCCAGACTCCATCCTCTGTATTAGCTGAGGATGTTGATCCACCATATGATGCTGGGTGCCCCGGTCTTGCACACCACGCTTGTATCTGACGTTTGACTGGCTTGATCTTGTTTCTGGAACAGCATGTTCCTTCACCTCATTCTCAATAAGCTCTTTACCTGTCAAGACAAAAGGATATAGCTTGGTAGAAGATCCAAGCTTCAATACCAGCAAATCATCTACACACATGTTAGCTTCTCAACGACGCTTAAACCAGAAGCGCTGTCTTTAATTTAGTGTAAAACTAGCAATATTAAGCAGAAAAAAACCCCAATATTTTTACAGCATTCCTAGTAATATTAAGCAATAATCTATTCAACAAATTTATTTTTGAATCTCTCTCCTTTAGTATAACTTACCATATCCTCCCCCAAATAACAATCAAGTCTGGAAAGAAAATCCCTTCCTCCCCATAACAATTTGTATTTGTGCAAGATCATTTTACAGTATACACAACTGTATTTCCAGTTTATATTTGTTATTGTACTCTGTCATATCTACTTCAGACGCTGCACTTCTTACATTGTTTATTTTGCCACTTATGATTTGATGAGGCTTATATAACATTAGTTCATAGAGGACAGGAAAACTTTTTAATCTTTTTTAATTCCTTACTGATTTCACTGTGAATTCCCACTTGCCTCTTGTTTGCTCCCCTTGCTTCCTTCCCTGGAGCTCTGTTCTCCTCTCCCTTCATCTTCCCTATATATATTTCTTATGCTTCCCAATTCTTTTCAACCTTTAGCTCCTTCTAGTCAGTATCATCTGTCCCTCCCTCTCTCCAGGCCCTCAAATTTCTGCAACAGCATCCTCACTAACCACAACTCTACTGCCAGTCACACAAACCTCTGTCCTTCAAGCACTCTGAGATGGGAGTGCAGCAGCTCCAGCAGCATAACAGCATAAAAACCAGAAACTGGTAAATTGCCCTCCATACCCTTTACAGTTTCAGGAATACCCTCCTCTTGATAGGGAGCAAAATAACTGTTACATTCATTTGCAGACTGGGGAAAGGGAAGCGGGGGGCTGTAGCAGGGGCAACAAAGATACCCAAAGTTGTTTCACAACAGATCTTATTACCTTCAACAACAGCAAAGCTGAGGACAAAGTCTCTACATACAAGTTGCATAGCTGCTATAGTGTAAAATGGTCCCAGATAAATCATCACTGGCTGCCAGGCTCTTACCCTCAAAACAAGAACTCAGCACTGATTCATGAGGTACTCGCCACACCATAGTCTGAGCCATCATGCAAAAATACCATGATGAGCCAGAGAAAAAAAACCAGACCAATACAAAAGGCCATTCCAAGGGATGAACTTCCAGACACTTAGCAGTCTAGCCCTGTGTCCATTTAAGCAGCGCAGACGGTAATGTTTCCCTTATTATTTCCTTACATATGAAATTTAGCACACAGAAAGCAAACAGAAGTATCATACATGCAACATGAATACCCACACAGAAACTAGCCTTCAAGGACATGACTCACCACTGACCTAAATGCCATATTCAAAATCTCACTTTCCTACTTTACTTAAACAAAATTGGATAGTGGAGGATTACAAATTCCACACATGCTGAAATAAATCTTTCTTCTCAAGCTCTTACCTGCCTCTTCAGAGAAGGGGCTAAGCTGAGTGTAGCCACAATGTTTCCTCTTGTCTTTACTGAAGATGCTGTCTATATTCAGAGACTCTCTTTTGGGTCTCCAGGTTGGCCGGTACCTGCTAGATGAACTGGATTTAGACTCACTACTGGTACTCTCCACTTCCCAGTCTCGAGAGTGTACAGACAGGCTTTTTGAGGGTCGTGTTTCTGCCTGATCCACACTACTCCCTCCACGAGGGGAATTCTGGATGGTTTGAGAAATCTGCTGTGGTCTGCTGTGGATCATATTGCTCACTGTCTCTTTAAATTCCCTCAGCCTGCTGGTGCTGCTGGATGGTTTGGGAGCAGTTCTGGGGGCTTGTTTCTCCTTCAATGTTTCTCCTGCAGTTTATAGAGACAGCAAAAGCCACAAAAATAACTTCAGATTAAACTAGCAGCATCTTCACGCAGACTTTGAAAAGTAAAAAACAAAACAAAAAAACCCCCAACCAGCACCCCCCAAACAAAAAGAAAAAAAGCAAAGACAGGCAAAATACAGACAAAGGTGTAAGAAACAAGGAGGGAAATGCATGTACACACTGAGGATCTTAAAAACATGCACAAAGAGATATTGATATTTGAAATAAAGTAACATCTTTTGCCTTCACTATGGTATCCTGACGACTGAGCCTCATCTCCTTTTCGCCGAGACCGGCTAGAACTCCTCTTGCGGTCTGCCAGCGAGCCCTTCTTGGAAACATGCCTCTGATTGCACTCACTGTCAGTCAGGTGCCCTGGAAGGACAGAAGAACACAGTAGAGATGACAAGAGCCTTCGGACCCAGTGTTCTGTGCGCTAAGAGCAGCAGGGCTCTCCTGCTCCTCAGGAGCTGCCTACGCCCCAATGCTAACTGGCAGGTTTGGGTAAGTTTTTGTATCCAAAAGTTTTTGGTTTTGTCTTGGGGAGGGGAGGGTGTTCTATTTTTAAGGTCATAAAAGAGCAATACAGCCCCTCCAAGGACTCTGGTTAATGAGAGCTTATCCACAGGGAGAGGAAAAAGTTGACTCTGCCTTGTCTTCTAATAGTCTAAGGACACCACTTGCTTGCTGTCTGAATACTTTTTCAGTTTTAAGGGCCATGAACACAAAACTCCTCAGGACAGCTTGCTTGTCATTTCTCTCTCGAATGAAGACTCAAACACATGAACAAGTTACCATGTAATAATAAATTACTGCACATCATCAGCTGCTATCCATCTCCACTCTCTTCGCCTATAGCAAATACTAAGTAATCTGAGTTAGCTTAGTCTACAGTGAAGAAGTTGGCTCTCAAGGGCTAAGTCAGCTAATTCACATCTCCCACAAGCTAAGAGCATACACACAAACCATCAACATGGATCAGCTGACACACGACAACGTTCCCTTACGCAGCTCATGTGCCCAAGTGCTAATATTGTCTCTTGTACACAATTTATTCCCTACTTCCTCACATCAAATTTGAATTAAGAGTATTTGACAGCACAAGTTTTCTGTATTGCCTTTTCTTAATTTTAYGGCTCTCACACATTCACAGTCCTAAACCTGCAAGCACAAACACACGCATGGCTTTACTCACGTGAGTAGTCCCAAGCAGAGATGCAGGATAAGAAGGGAATTTATGAATAAGCTACAAAGACTTTTCTCTAGCCTTTATATCACCAACTTTCACCTTGCATAGGATTATAGGAAAGGAAAATCCCTACTACCCAATAGTGGGTTAACAGCCCCCAGACTACACAGCTGGCTGTTCTGAGCCTTCCCCCTTCTCTAGAAATTAACATAAAAATCAACAACATTTAAAGCAGATTTTACACGTAAAATTGTACCTTCAACAGTTGAAAAAATAATTAGTTTAACTACAATTGCTACAAAGATACTATAATAAATGAGTGGGAAGGAATCYAAACAACAAAAAGCAAGCTACACAAGACTCGCATTTCTATTCATTTGCAAAGTGGAGAGTGATTTTGTAGCCAAATTCTTTAGAAACAAGCAGATTATATAAAAGGGAAGAAATTAAGGAAGTAAAAGACAAATGTTGGCAGTGAAGATAGAAGATGTGCAGCATTTAGGTGACTAAGCATGAGTCAGTGCTTTGGGAGAATTTTTTTTTTTCCTTCACAGCATGGACTGTCACACACCTTTTAGGGACCGAAAGAACAGTATTATCTTATACCTTGTAGTGGCTCCCCTCAAGATAGAAGAGGCTTACGTTTCACTTCAGAGTGTACAACTTCTCTAGTTAAACATTTTCCCCCCAAAAGTTCTTTCAACCTGATAGGGAGTGCTTGGTTAGCATCCTTCCAGTACTGTAACAGAAACTATTTAAAGATATTTAGTGCTGCTGGAGCTAGCTTAGGGTCTGCATAGACTAATTAGAGCCCAACTTAGCCTTGCAGAATGAAGGCTGCTAGCTTTGCATAAATATTCTCTCCTTTCATAAATTGCAAATTTTGTCCTGTTGTCACTGGACATTTAATAGCCATGGAGGAGATACCAAGAATCAAAAGTTTGCAGGACACAAGCTTTGTTGTCTTTATTTGGACCCTCTGGAACAAAGACTAAATCCAACATAATGCATGAATATAGGAATAACAATCCCAAGAATATTAGCTAACACTTTACACTCATTTTTTTTAATTCACTAAAATAACAAGCAGGACTTCTGAGTGCCCAATCATATGCTTAAAACGTGTCCCTTGCTGAACGTATCACTTCAACACCTCATCCTCCAGAGGTGGGATGGCTTCATAAGGAAACAGTGATATTCAAAGGAAGTTTGGTTTTGTAGGGGTTGTGTGCATGTCTAAGAATATATGTTAGAGAAGAGAATGAAATCAAACAGGTTAAGACAGAACGCCCCCTACTCCCTCCCACTGAAATCTCAGTTGCATGAATAGGGCAGCCAGAATACACACATTTTTCTCAGCAGCACAGGTTGGTAGGAGCAAGAGAGGGCTTATGCAGCCACTCTTCATGCCCCCATTCTGAAGTACCTGGGTGCCTGAGGTCATACAACCCAATGGTGGTCCTTCCCCGGAGAACGATGTGGGATAGGGTCCATAATTTTCTGGGCTGGAGTAGTGGATAAATGGCCATTAAATGAAGAATCCTGCTCTTGCCCAGAACAATTCAGTTGACAGGTCAATGTGGATGGCTTCTTTATAGCTCCACAGATCAGCATTTGATGACTGAGCAGTTGTACAAGCTGGCAGACTGACTTTTTTGGAAAGGTTTTGGGTAGATAAAAAAAAAGAGGGGAAATGCCCAGACAGGTGGCTAGCTGGGGGACAGATTGACTATAGCTAAGGCTGAATCCAGGAAGACGGACARCTGCATTTAGGTGCTGAGATGGGCTAAGAAGGGAATAACAGGATAGAATCAGTAGGAGAAGAAAAAAAAAGGAGAAAGTCACTAAAAACGACAGAACAAAAGGTTACATGCTGAACTTCACGCTTACATGTTTGCAACCATCCCCCTACCCTCCCTTTTCTGCTGACTTCTGCATGGCAAGTTTTGCAGGGAAGAACCTAATCCAATAAACTTTGTGCCACTTTTGCAGACTATATAAAAAACATTCCACTAGCATTTTCAATTTTGTCTTCTTCATACTCTGAAGATCAACATAAATTTTGTTTCCTCATCACTGAAATTCTGCTCCAACCTTCCCTTCTTTCTCACACTCTACTTAGGTCTATGACTGGAACCTACAGTGTTAAGTATTTGCTAAAACATTAAAAGTACTGTCAGGCTATCTAAAACCATGTATTACAGTTACTTGGTCCTCTGATGAAGAATGAAAGAGTACTGAAGGAAACCGACTTGAAATATTTTTTCCGGATTTTGATGTGAAAAATATTTGTACCATGGATTGTTTCAAATGAAATAAATACGCATATATCATAACACAAGAGCGCAACTATTTTGCAACTAAAAGGACAAAGTGGTATGATAGCTGTTGACACTCTGGTGCAACAAACAGTTGCTGATTCAATTGTTATGTCTTCTTAGAAAGTCTCTTTACAGCACAATAAAGTAACTTTTCAAACAGACTTAGCAGATCATATTTCTGATGCTTGAGAAGTCTGACCTTAACTTATGCACTACTTTATCACAAGTGATGTTAGAAGTTAGTACTGTATGCAGAACAGGCTGACTAGGGTCACTGGCCATGAATAATAGAGGAGATCTAAGCCTTCAGACTTTGTTAGCCTCTTTTCAACTAAAGAGTGTTCAGGCAGACTGTTCAGCTGCCCAAAGTAACATATATACAGATTGTCTTCTCAGTGCAGATTCTCACTTAACTTGCTTCCATGGCAGAGGCAGGAAATCATCTTATGCTCCTCCCTGGTGCAGTAAATACTACCAACACCCACTTACATAGAAAGTCCTTAGTGCTCAAGTATGGGAGATTCTGGTGATGAAAGCCCCTTTCCCAGACAGCTGCAACTCCTGAAATGAAGTAACTGCCCATAGGTGAGTAAGTAGCACACGCAACACTTACCAAACCATAAAATGGCACTGTACAACAGACTCCAACTTACAGGATTATATAACAAAGACAGCAGGTGGGATTGTGGATAACAGAAAACATGTCTGTAAATGTTTGTCTGGCTAGATACAAGCCTACAAAAGCCAACAAGACATTTAAAATTACGCTTATTTTTTGCGAATGCCAATGGTTCATTACAAACCAAAAACATTTAGGATACTAAACACTGTTCACTATTCTGTTATAGGTTGTATATATAGATTTTTCACTGGAATCCACTGCAGCCATCATATTTAATGATAATGATCACACAGATATAATGGTATCTGCTACCTGTGTCCCTGCTGCTTTGCGAAGCTGCATCATTCTCCACATTGTAGATGACCGTCCCCTGTGAGTCAGAGGAGAAGTGACTGACCACAGACTCATGGTGCGCCTGTTTATAAGGATAGCTGTCTGTAGAGGAATCTGTCCTGGTATCACTCGAGATGGAAGGTTCTCTCCCTAGGGAAGGAAGCAACGTCAAGGAAGCAATGTCAAATTTCAATCTTTTTGGGCTATTATAAAAGTCGGGAGAGGCCAAAAAAAGAAAAGGGGAACGGAACAGAGGAAACTACACAGAAGTTAACAGAAAAACRGAGTACCAAACATACAAACTCAGATTCAAGGACACTAGAGCTTATGGGAAAGGTCCTCTCCTTTGGAAGGGGGGAGAATGTGTCATTCCTTCTGCAAACCTTTATTTCTTTCTGATAATTCCGAATTTATCAAATCCTTTTATTATGCAAAATTAAACTATGTCCATTGGACTGAAAGTATACATTAGTACCACACTGAAATTATTCTTTATTAATTACACTTGACAGCATCCAAATTTAAAATATGAAATACACTGCTTCAGGGGAAGTCAAAGTTAAAAAATTAGTCAAGTACAAAATATTAATGAGGTAACAAGAACATCACAAGTTATAATAATTAAGCTTTTGATTCATAACAGATGAAATGTGTTATCTACTAAAACTTTATACTGAAATTGTATTATCTAAAGCAAAGTAACCTGCTCCTTCTCAAGAAGCTAGCATTGGTCCACTGCACAAGTGGGATACTGAAAAGGATGAAGCATCATGATTCAACTTCAGTACAGTAATTCCTAAACTCATTAAAAGAGGAGAAAAAGACAACCTCGTCCCGCCACTTTGAGTACATAAAATTAAAAATCTGAACAGTTTGAAGACTGTTGGCCATTTTATATGTGTGATGTGTACACTCCTGAATATACAGGATATTAATTTCATACTCGTTCCTCAGTGGAGAAATTAAAGAAGAAAACAATTCTTATGTTTAATCCCAAACACTCAGGCTGAGGGCACTTCACGTTTTCGGTGAGAGCAAGTCCTATAGCTGATGTTCTATTTAAGGATCTAACAACTTCTGAAGTCAAAAACTTGCCCCCATATCCCTACTGGTGAAAAAATCTTATTGGTCTGAAGAAATATAGAATACAGCTGTTAACGGAGATGACAGTCACAGAAAGGTGAATGTAGGCAACAGGAACCAGTGCTGTGGAACTGAGTACTAGAAAATAATTTGTAAACTGAAGTCTTTATTCAACAGAAAATCAAAAACATTAAGAGGAGTTGTTCGCACTTAGCTTCACAACATTTCATACCAGCACCTTTGACAATCTTTCCTCCATAATTTGTAGTATCATATCTTGACGTGATTAGATGCATTTATCTGATTCCCTTGACGAAAAGGTCAAGTACAATATTGTGATTAACAACTTAAGAATAAGTTAGAATAATTTCTATTCATTTCTGAATTATGGGTTGTGGATATTTGATAACACTGAGGAATCCAGAAGCAGCTGTAGTTACACTCATTGAGAGACAAAAAGGCCGTTCTGAAAAAAGTATATTAGGGTAGAAAACTTTGGATATCAACAAGGCTAGAAAATAATTCACTTCTATTTGACAGGAAAATGTGTAGGGTATGATTCCTCCTGGTACTTCAACCTACAGTATCTCACAAATTCTCTCAAAAGCTTGGTATCAATGTTGAACACCGCAGACTACAGGAGTAAGCCTTGAGGACTCACCAAGTGGTTTTTAAATGAAAGAGCAGGTTACTCACTATAGCCTTCTGAATTTTATCTGAAAGGAAACACCTTTTTAATATATATATTTTTGTATTCAGCTTCCTGAAGTCATTTTAAAACACAATAATATTAGATACTGCAGAGACAATGAGCAGAAGGGTTATCTATGTATTTCCTGGAGAGCAACCAGCAGAACAGCAAGGCAAATTTACAGCATATATTGACCTGAAGCTTGTAGAAGTGCTCACAACTGATATATASCATTGAAGGCCCTCCTCTCCCTCCTCCAGACTTCCCTTTTTTTTTGGAACAGGAAGATAGGTTTATAAATTGCAAGGCAGCTTATCAAGTGAGAACTGAAGGTCGTCTTACCAGTGTTTTTATTTGCATTTATTTTAAGAGGAGTTAGAGATTTATTTCATTACTGGTAAAATGTCAACACATAAATAAGGAGACAGCAGATGTTCTCTACAGATTCATTGACCAGGAAGCATAAAGTTAGCTATTGGCCAGGAAAACCATAAAATATTCTTGGAATTACAGTTGTATAAATAGGCTAAAATCCTGGAAGAAAGGTTGTATTTCTGGGTTTAGTCTTGCCTTGCTGTTCTTGGCAACGTATAAACCCGTCTCTAATTCAGGATATTCTCTGCAAACATCCAAAAATAGAAACAATCTTCTTTTGCAAAGCCATTACAATATAAATTTAGATCCAGTTTTTATTTTCACCCTACCTGAATTGAAATTGCATATCTTTCTCAGAATTTATCTATTCCTCTTTAAATGAGGCTTCAACCCCCAATGGTGTGACTAAATGTCTGAAATTATCCAGAACTTCAGTAAACCAACAGCCTGTTCAGACCACTACTGATATCTTGAGCAGACCAAGTTCTAACTTCTGAAGCACCTTGTTTGGACATACCTTTCTAATTCAATGGACTACCATTAATACAAAGAATTCAGAAAGTAGCAATGTGTTGAAGGCCTCTGAGATGTTAAGTGCTACAAATCTGTAGCTGCAGATCTTTTTTGATGCAAAACAATCCATGAAAAATGAAGATGTAAACATGATCTATGGGCATAAGCCTTTGCTAATCCCTTCCTCTTCAGTCTCCCACAAATCAGTTCATATCTCTTGCACTGCTTTACCTGAGTAAAAGACAACCCAAAGGCTGAAGATAAGCTGCACTGATTCTGTGTCTCTCATTTTTTATTTTTAATAAAATGTTTTTCTTCCCCTTCCCCCCACATCCCTTCACCATCCTAGCAAAGGACTCATTTATGACGTTTCCTTAATGTTTCTTTTCCCTAACTTCCCTCCTGAGTTTAATTCTGCAGCTTCCTTTAATTTTTATGTGTTCGTGCATCTCTGCTCTCGTTCCCTTCCTGTTAAAACTGCTGACAGATTTATGAACTTAGTCACTGAAGTAATCAGTTATTGTTCCTCTCTACGTCTATGCCACAACAGGTCCTTCACTTCCCCCCACCCTCCTCCCCACTCCCCCAGCTTCTTTTTCCAAATCTTTTTGGAAAAGATTACTACCCAAATAATCAACAGTGTCTTGGACTGAGAGACAGGTTCAAAGGTGAAACACTGGAAGTCCTCTTCAGAATTCTAGATCAGCTTTGAAAAGCAACAAGGACCCCTGCTAACAAAAACACACCCAAAACAGAAGAAAAACTTTTCACATGCAGCATTACAGCATAAATGTACAAGGCATATAGTCCAGACTGCTTACCCGAGTCTTCACTATCATAGCAAGTCCTGCTATATTGCTGTAAATCCACTTGAGGGGGCAAGTCTTGTGCTGACACTGGAGTTCCTCTCGGATCTGCATACAGCAGCAGCAAAGGCTGATAATGACCCTTAATGCACTTTGTCACAACATCTTTCCATTTTGGACCAATCTGAATTAACAACAACAACAAAAAAAAAAATGCACAAGAAAGGTTTTCTGTCATCATTTCCTATAATAAGCTCTCTTTTTTTCCTCGTACTTCTTTCAGAGTTTGATTTTCCACTGACATTCTTTAACTGCTTCCATATCCAGCATTGAACCGGACTCACCAAAAAAACCTCTGACTGCTGGTCATGTGTTGGAAAACACATCAAAAAGGGATATGAATGCTAAAATCTAACTGAAAGTAAACTGTCTCTTAAAATTGGCATTTCCATTCCTCTTTCTGAGATTCACCTTATTTGAGAAAAAAGGTACCACTTGTGACACCAGCTGGTCAAGAACACGCTCTTGGAACACCCTGGAACCAAGCCAACTAAAATCAAGGTATTCACCATCTTATGGCTAAACAAATTACAATTCCTGCTAAAAACACAACTACAAAAATAATCCTTCCCTTTCAGA
>JAYKAV010002822.1:3172707-3196754 GCA_035582835.1 Phoebastria nigripes | reverse complement strand
AAAAAAAAAAAAAAAAAAAAAAAAAAAAAAAAAAAAAAAAAAAAGAATTTGTTAACAAAATTTCTTAATCCATCCATCAGCACAAACAAAATGAACAATAAAAGACATCAACAGCATGACAGCAAATTCAAGTCAAAGCTAACCACTTTGGTGTGTGAATATTTCTGCTATTACAGAACCTCTGCAAGCATTTTTATAGGCCAAGCAATAATTCATATAGTTATATTCATCTCAAAAATCTTCCCCATATACTAATACAGGTTTCACCTAATACACTGAACGTCTATTTTAACAAATTTGCTCCATACACAGGTATTCTACTAAAGCACTGCAGTACCTATCCTTGGCAAAGTTTTGCTGCAGAGAAATGCGACTATGAACAAATGCAAGGATTAGAGTTTTCCCTTTGAGACTGTGCTTGGCATGAATACAGGAGAAAACCTTCCTCTCTCATCTTTGTGCTTCCATGACTAGAAGGAATAAAAGGAGAGTGGTGTGAAATAATGCCAAACAAACTAATGGGTTGTAATAACGGTGTGCCAAGATCCCAGCACTGGTATCTTTAATGTCAAGGACCTTATGCTTGGTGAAAAGGGGAAAAAATAAAGCACTACCAGAAGAAGCAGAAAATTTGTTGTTGGCAGCAACCACTAGGGAAGACTGGCATCTAGATACTTCAGTAAAGAACCCAAAAAGCAGGCACTAAATAGCTATACTGCTCATCAACAAGGGAAAGAGATGTATGTTAGCTGTGCACACAAGCAAACTGTAGGTTTTCAAACAACAGCATAAAAGCAAGACTGGCAGCCAACAGAACAGAACTAAGACTAGGGCTTCTGAGATTTCCGGTATGCTTTTTTGAAAATGCTTTACTTTGCTCAGAAAAAGGAGCAACAGAATTATGGATCTTGAGTGGAAAAATAGCCAAAATTTCTCGAAATCTGTAGAAAAAAGTATGGATCTACACACAAGTAGCTAACGAATTTCTAACAGATTATTTTTCTAAACATTATTTTCTCACCTCTTTGACATGAGCATCATCAAAGTACATCCACTTGCGGATTTTAGTTTGGAAGAAGAAGGTAGAATAGTGTTTTCCATAGTAACAGATCATTCCCACTAAATATAGCTCTGAGTGTTTTGCTCTGTCATCAGTTACTCTGAAGAACAGCTTCAAGAAGGGAGGTAAGAAAAATGAAAGGAGAAATTAATAAAATGCCCAGAATTTTACATACTGTTTTATGTTTGAAGACCTCAAAGTACTATAGAGAGTTGTCAGGTTTTTACTTCAAGAGATAGAGAAAACAAGGCAATAAATACTTAAGTAATTAACCAATTTTTAAGCAAACCCAGTGACATAGACCAGGAACAGACTCCTACCAACTCACCAGATGCTCAAGAGTCAGTCTCGGAGACTGTGGCTGTACTTTAAGGAAGACATTTACAACAATGATATAATACCTTTTCAGAATTTGAAGTGTGATTCTATTTTGAAATTTTGTATTCTCTGTGTCATGCTTGCTGATTAATTATATCAAATACTGTTTGTAACATTCACTCCTCTTTGCTTTGTAGAAACAAAGCGGTTCTCACAGTGAACAGCTGGCATTTATTCTGACTTAAGCAAAGACAAATTTATGACAACACCACATAAAAGATGAACTGAAGACATTAGTAGGTCAAAAGAATTCAGTACACAGAAAAAATTGTTTTCTGACTATTTAATTGACCATGTTTTACGCACAGGACTCATTTTTTAGTGCATTACTGCTTTACTATGCAAGGACCACACTGTTTCATAACACATTTCCATTAACTTGCACTAATTTTGGTACACTATGCACTGGCCAATGCATTTTTTAATATACGTATGTGTATATATTTTTAATTATTTTAATGTAATACCTCAATGCTACAGTAGGACACAGCTACAATTTGGTATACCAATAATTCAGCTCTAAAGCATCAGTTAATGTAGAGTAAGTGAATCCTCTAGGTGACAAACCTCCGGATCCCAAACGCTACTTAATTTAATCTATCATACAATCACACAGTGCCGGCCACCATCTCTCAGAGACTGCTCAGTTATAAATAACTTTTAAGTGTTACGACCACACACTTCAAAGAAAAGAGGATTTAAAGTTAAAAAAACCCCAAACAACCCCAAACTACATTTTGTCTTCAAAAGAAATAGAAATAAACTTCTGTTCTTCAAAAATGAAAGAGTACATATATATTTTCATAGAAATAGCACAAACCCCAATGCAAAATTTCCTTGCACTTGAAAATATTTTTTTGATTCAGACAAGCTTTGTTTTCTGGAGTAATTTTTAATTTTCAGTCATTTCAGAAATTCGAGAATACGCAATTACACTAGCACTTTCACAGGTTTGTGAAGCATTCAGAAACAGGTCAGATCCTTGGATCTGCCCTCTATTCCTCTATTTATGGACACCAAGACAGTAAAGATGGCGACTTTTTATTTTTCTCAATCCACTACTATAGACTATCATGAGAAAGACTGTGTTTGTAGGTAGTGTCAAAATACAAAAACCTCACATCTCCCAGTTTAAGGCAAGTGCCCAGGCTGTGAATCACATCCTCAGCCAGATCAGAGTGGTCCGAGTCCCAAACCAAGCCAATGGTGATGATCTGCGGAGAGTTCATCAGCACACGACGAATACGGATCTTTTCCCCACAGTTACTCTGAGGATTTAAATAAAACAAAACATTGAATATAATCCTTCTCTTATTATAATGTTAGGGCAAGGCACTAAATGTACAAGTTTCAGAAGTACAGCTTCCAAAGAGGTGGTGGTGAAACATAGCAGATATAATATGTTCAGTGTCAAGATATGAGCTTCTTATGTCATAGATGAGGAGCATTATCAAGACTATCTGGTATTCGCAAGCTTTAAAGTGAACACTGCTGATTCTTCCTCATACTACTGATGAGTAAAAGGTATAGTGCAAAAGTAGACTTATTTAAAAAAAAGATAAGCAAGCATACATGAAAGATCCCAAAAACATTCTTAGGAATTGGAGGGAAAGCTCACTTTCTTTTGATCAGAATCTCCGATCAAAAATGGTATTTACAGAGACTGATCTTTTATATGACAGTGTCAGAAAAACCTTCAAGGTGCTGCTTTGCTGTTAAAACTGGGTGGTTGTTCTACAAGGTACCTCAAGCATCTCATCTTAGGATAGTTAGGTCAGTAATCATACAAATATGAGAGCGTCAGCTTGAAGATCAGGAGAATAAGAGGTGCTTTACTAACCCATAGCAGTTCTTAATTTCTTATTTCCTGTTTCCCTTCCCCCTCCCATTTTTTATTTTTTAAATAACTACCAGTGCTTATTGACTGGCCAGTCTCCCCTCACTCTCTAGCCAGAGTACTTCTCAGAGATTAGCTTGCTTGTGAAGCTAAGACATTTCTCAGTGGTCCTTCCAATCCATCACGTGTTGGAATTGTGGGCATCTTTAAAGCATCATGAAAAAAGTTCACCATCTGAATTAAGAGATTATCACTGTAGTTTTAGCAAACAGTGCATTATCTTTTTTCTGGGTTTTTGGGGGTTTTTGGGGGGTTTTTTTGTTTGTTTTTTTTTTTTTTTTGGGGTGGGGGGRCAACTATGACGAAGACCCTTTGCATCGCTCACTTTCCCCCTGTGGCAGGCCACAAAGGTACCTCTGCAAGATTCCAAGAAAAAAAAACATTTTCATACTGAGAACAGTTTCTCATCTCTACAGAGACCAGTTTCACTATTGGATATAATCAATCCTGATACTACAACCAGGGAAGAGATCATAAAACATTTCTTCCCCACAGCAATCTAGAAAATTAACCAGAATTTCAGTCCCAATTATCAATGAGAAACAAAAATGAAAAATTAAAAAACCAGAAAGAAACAAGCTTAACAACAAGGCAATGAAGACAGATTATTTTACAGGTAGAGGACTGTGATGTTTAAATGTAGATATGAGGTTTTAATATTAAGATGACTACATTCACATGTATTTTGCAAGGGTCATTCAAAAGTACAAGCATTCCTGTGGACTACCTCACAAAAAACCTATCTTACTCTCAAATTGTCGTCTTTGCTCAGCTAGCTCATATCAGCATTTTCTGCAAGACAGGAATATGGCATCCTGATAAAAAGCTTCCCTTGAATGACTTTTAGGCCACCCTTAGCTAAGCCTCAACAGAAAAAATTTCCCAAATAGAAGAAGAAAGGGGCAGCAAGTACTGGTAAGCATTTTTATCCAACCAATTATTTCACAGTTAAATAGCACTTCACCCTGACAAATAATGTCTTTCTATTAAATTTCCCACGCTTTGGTTATTAAATAGCTAGACTCATATGAATCTTTTAAACAACAATACAATATCTTTATTTCTTTTACTCAGATAAGTGAGCCACTATTTGCCAATATTCCAAAAAAAGAAAATAATGTTTCGATGAAGACTAAAGTGAATGTTTCAGAGTTATAAGCCACAGAAAGTGGGGGGGATAAAATGGAAATACTTACACTGCCCCCAGGGAACAGGCACACAAGCCATTCCTGTTACAGCCTGTACTGCTTCACTGAGGACTGGTGAGGCATCTAACAGTAGCATTACATGAAGCAGCAATTATGCAGCTGTTTCCTGCACTACCTATTAATCAATATGTAAAAAAGTATGATGATAACTCTTCTTGCCTACTTATCTAAAGCTCTGGATCTGGACATACTCAAATTAAAAGGTAGAATAAGGTATCAAGCTCTTGCTTTAGAAATCAAGCCCTTATGATTTAAAAAAAAAAAAAAAAAAAAAAAGGCATTTTATATTTACATGAAAAATTTCTTTTTTTCTTAACCCAATCGATACACAAACTTAATTCAGCTGAATTTTGTCAGACTTCTACTGCATAGCAGAACAGAACGTTTTTAAGAATAGCAGCCTCTGACTATCAACTGGACATACATAGTAATTGTTTTTAAATGGTTAAACTCCAGTCATCACTCACAACAACTATAGCCTACACTTTCTGGTCAGTATCTCCCACACTCTGAACAGCAAACCTCACTCAAAAACAAACCAATACTCCCTCAAATTTTCTGTGATGATTCCTGCCTCTGGCGTAGCTCTTGCAGATATACTGTGTAGCCTGTAAGCCCTTCACTGTTGGGATATTCTCTGGCAGTGGGAAGTGGCAGTCCTTTTCTCTTTCCTTCTGACCAACATTTTGGCTGTATGCTGCAGGTACAGCAGTTTGGTCAACAGTTCAATTTATTCCAACTGAAAGGTAGTAATGAAGTTGAATGGAAGCTTATCTAGGCAAAACAACTGATCTCGTACACATGATTACAATGACTGGTACAAAAGTTCTGCTATCTGTGCCATAGCATGGTACTGCTGAAAAGATTTTACAAGAAATAAGTACTTCTTTTCTCATGCTACTATTACAGATGAAGCACACTACCCTCAACAGAAATATCACCAGAGAAACTGGATGAACTGTGGGAACACTGTTCTAAAGGGCCTAGCTAATCAAAACCACTGTCAACATACAGAAATCTCCTATAAAAAGATACAGCCTCCAAATTCTTTGTCATTTCCATTTCTTTAGGTAAGATCCCAGAACTTTCATCATAGGATGAAAGCAGTATGATTGCAGCTTCATGGAATGCTAGTGTTGGAGGCCTCACCAACTCTCAGTGAATTTGAACAAACATATGATAGGTACATCTAACGGAAACACAAGCTTGTTTGGCCACTGTGTGGCCATACCCTGGCAGCAATGTAAGTATTTCCAATTTATTCCCCCTCATCACCATTTTTTGCAGTTTCTAACTCTCGGAAACATTCATTTTTAGTTTCCATCCAAACACTATGTCTATTCCCGTTTTCACTACTTGTGTCTAGTCAAAGAAGCACTCAACATCAGTAGTTTTTCCCTTCCTTCATTGAATAACTGAGAGGTACTGAATTCAAACCCAAAGAAGACTCTCTTACCCTATCCTTTTTATCATTATGATGAGCTAAACCTTGAAAATGCTCATGAGTTAGAGGTACAAATCAGTGTAATCTACTAAACCTCTTCTGTCCTGTCCGCCCCCCTGAAAACGAAAACTAAGGATACTAACTGGACAGTTTCGCAGGTCTCCCATAGTGCTGGCGTTCTGTAGTAGCTCTCCAAACATATCTGGAGTCGGTTTCTCTCGTCTCTCCAGCATACAAATAGCTTGATTGCTTCAGTATAGAGAAAGCATGGAAAGCAAAAGTTTAATAAATAAATAAATATTAATAATAAATAAATGAATAAAAATAAATAAATAAAATAAATTTAATAATAAAATAAAACCCCAAACCCACATTAAGTAAGTATACGTGTATATTAAGTGTGAATTACTACACCTTCCATGATAGTACTGCATAAAGAAAACAAGTAAAACTTAAAATAGAAACAGTTTCTAGTTTGGCTTAAAACTTACATCTTAAAAGCAAGCTTTAGCATTTTGATAAATACTTGATTTCAAAATGAAATATTTGCTTCAAAATGCTTCCCTTCAGTAACCACAACCCTAGTAAAGTAGCATAGTAAAGCAAATCCTTAATAATAAAACTATAGACAAAAAATAGCACGGTACCCAACTGATTTCACTGTCCAAGTTGAAAGAAAGATGACAATAAGTACACAAGAATACTAGTGCTCAAAGCATGTTCACGCTTAAAATAGTTTAAGAGGTAAATAAATATATCACTGTTTATTGGTGTTTTTAAAATAATGCTTGACTTAAGATTTATTAAGATATTTCATATAAAATATTGAATGCCATTTACATAATTCTTTTCCCGTTTTTCTAATAAATAATATTCTGATACACAGTGTCTGCTGGTAACCTAAAGAAAAACTACAGCTCAATGGAACGGCAGGTAGCAGCCACAAGGGGGATGCTTTACAATACTCTTAATACACTGGTAAAGTGGTAGCTTTTAAGAGAGACCTGCATGAGTAGAGCAACTAGCAGTTTTCAGGACAATTTTTTTGGACTCTGTAACTACATGTCTCACATGCAGGACAAGAAACAAAGAGAAGTTTTCATCTCAATCAAAATTTCAAGACAGAAGCGAATAACAGACTCCTGCCTCGATCAGATTTAAGCAGCTTTTAACTGAACAGCCACCTACTAAAAGACAACAACTCTAGCATTCATTCAACGAACTACTACAGAGCTAGAGCTATTGCTCTGTGCACCATCTCCTTTAATGAAAGGTCATGGTGACCAGGGGAGTTCCCCAATAACTAGAAAAATCAAGAGCTATATATCCATCCAGGAAAGAGGATTTGAGGAACTACAGGCTGGTCAGTCTCGCTCCAGTACCTGGGGCAATGACAGACCAAATCCCCTTGGAAAACATCCCCAGGCATATGAAGGACAAGAAGATGAGTCAGAGCAGCCAGCATGGATTTACCRAAGGCAAACTATGCCTAACCTACTTGATTACCTCCTATCATAAAATGATGGGTTCTGTTGAGGAGGCGAGAGCAGTTAATATCATTTGGTCTCTAGCAAGGTTTCCAGGTCACCTATAGCGTTCTTGTGGCCAAACTGGGAGGTGTGGACTGCACAGGTAGAATACAATGCGGACAAAAACCTAGCTGGACCTTCAGGCTCAGAGAATCAAAACATAACCAGCAGTCAGTTAAGAGTTGTGCTCCTCAGGGGTTAATACTGGAGCTGATGCTATTTAACATTTTCATTAACAACCTGGATGATGAATCAGAATACACCCATGTCAAGTTTACGGATGATGCCAAACCGGATGGAGCAGTCAATATGCAGAAAGGGAGTGCTGCCATCCAGAAGGATCTTGACAGGCTAGAGGAACAAGGTGACAGGAACCTCATGAAATTCAGTAAAGGAAAATACAAAGTCTTGCACCTCAGACAGAGCACACTCAGTGCAGCAGTACTGGCTGGGCACTGAACGGCTGAGGAGCAACATTGCAGAAAGCTGATAGACAAGCTGAACGTAAGCCAGACTCTTTGCAGGCGAACAGAGGAAGGACAAGAGGCAAAAGATGCAGAAAGGGAAATTCTGACTGGATATAAGGAAAAAAAAATTCACACTGAGTGGTTAAGCACTGGAATAGGCAGCCCAAAGAAGTCACGGAATTTCTGTTCTTAAACGTTTTCAAAACTCAGCTGCACAAAACCCCAAGCAGCCTGATCTAGCTTTTAAGTTAGCCCTGCTTTGAACAGGAAGATGGAGTAGATGTCCAAAGGTCCTTTCCAGAATAAATTATTTTTTGTTTTTCTTATCTTGCTTCTTAACTTACCTGCTCACGTATTAAGGTCTTTCAAAATGTACATGAGCCCTTGCCACTACAGTTGTCAGATTCAGAATCATAAACAAGTAGACACACTGATCCATGCCTAAATTGGTATCTTCTGCTCCACTAAATTCTTATGTTCTTTATCATAGTTATCAAAGCTCCACCAACTTTGAACAAACCACGTTCTGGACATTTAATCTTGTGAAGGTAAAGATTAAACTGCAATACCAGTATAAAAAAAAAAGAGAAGTTCTCTTCCCTGTAAAAATCTCAACTCACCAGAGTGAGGTTGTGGAAATATAATGTACCATCTGGATGAAAGGTAACGGGTCAGAGGTGGCACCACAGCTGGTACAAACACACTAAAGAGAAAGAAAAYGTAATACATTGACAAGATTAAACGGGTATTTCCACAGTAACACTTCTGCTTGTATCTTTATTACCATGGCAATGCATGTCTTAGGAATGAAAATTTGAAACTTGAGAACTGGTGATTTGTATAAAGCATGTATTATTACCTCACCTGTTCAAACAAGGTCATCGCAAACTTCTGATGGGAAACACAGTGTGGTGCAGTGCAAATATCTTCCTTTGTCTCATCTGCAATGTGGAAGTGAATTCGCATTAACAGGTTTTCCTAGCCAAAGAGAGAAAAAAAAGCAAAAAAAAGCATTAAACCATTTCAAATGTAGACAAATGTTAAAATATAAATCACAAAAGCATGTCAGATGCAATAATGTTATAACTGTTATTTACAGAGACAGAAGGCAAATTTTTGAAAGTTGCTTAGAAAACAAAAAAGTTGGCATTTCTGTGATATAAAAGAAAATGGCTATCACTTCTGATTTGAAATGCTATGTCAGGTAACCATTTATTTTATTTACTAGCACAGCTGAAGATTCTGTCACTGATTATTCTGTCCAATTCTCAAGCATGAATAGATTCTACCAAATGTAATAGGCAGAGCAGCTCTGCAGTTTTAAAATCACTGGGTTGCCACTAACTTCTCACCAACACAAAGTAACCTGAATCAATTTCTATATTCCACAAGGGCTTTGAAATATGGCAARTGATCTACATTCTATCAAAAAGGGGGAGAACTAATAAATGAAGAGGCAGACTAAATTCTGCACAAAACAAAAGCACTGAACATTTTCTAGATATTATTTCAGACAACTCCATCTGTTTTCAAGTTCCCAGGAGTTCTTGTCCTAAGACCTCCTCTCCTCCCACTGTTGCCAACATTAATCTGGGGGTGCCAGAAGTCTACTGACACCTCTTCCAGCAGCACACTTTTCACTATCACTATGAGCTGCCTGGATGGTTTATAGACCTGCAATAAGCAGGTCAAGATTAATTATTAGGCAAAATAACTCTGACCTCATACAATTTCCCTTGAACTTTAGAATCTAAGCTCTTCTGCCATTTAAATTAAATTTCTGCCTTTAGGGCTGAAAAGGTTAGCCAAGTGAAAAACTATGGAATTATCTCTGCCTTAAAGCTTAACCTCAAAAGAGAACTTGTACCCATTTTAACTGTCCTTGTGCCAGTATGGTTAACCTAACAAACCTGCTTGTGGGGACTCCCACAGCAGTATTAGATGAGCTATTTAGATTAGCTTTCTCAAGGAAGAAACTAAATCAAAAGTTCCCATGTTCTACTGCACACAGAACTCTGTTCAAGTGCTGGACTGCATACAATGATTTGACATAACTGTGCTCACGGGGGCTCCTGTGTAGGCTGATGTAATTTCTTTCACTTTGAGGCTTTATTGGTATGACGTACTTCCATTTTAAGCGAGCCCATCAAACTATACTCTTTTGCTATATTAGTATTCTACAAACACAGGATACGTTGGGTTATCATAAGCCCATTATCAATCCACTTAAGAGAAGAACTACAATAGCTATATGCATTTATCCCATTTCTATGATCTCTTACAGTGCAAGTGTCAAATTAGGTAGGTCCAGGAAATGAAAGATTTAACATTAGAAAGGACTCCACTCTGACAGGTGCTTTACCTGAGAGAAGTTTTACCTTGCAGTAGTAAATCCAGTATGTTTGTACTTTGGTTAAGAGTCAACATCTTTGTTAACAACCAAGTAGGATACAGACACACTTGGGCCACCCTATGGACACTATAATTTCCAAAAAGGGAAGTAGCCAATAGGTCAGCAAGACAAAAATACCTCCTAATTAAGTTAAAGAAATTTAGGAGACTGAAGAAGGAAAAGGAGGAAATGTGGGTAAGAATAAAATCTTAACGTAATGGATGCCAAGAAAGAGTTTGAGTATAAAAAGAAAGCAGGTGGGTAAACCTAGGGGTGTAAGATTTGTGTAAAAGCCATCTCCCAACCACACTGGTGAGATAACCAGCCTAAAAAAATTGTCAGATGGTTTACAAATACAACAACAGAAATATCTGGAGATGATCCATTTTACTGTGGCTTACCTCAACTTACAAGCATAAACAACTGTGTTGGGTTGTGTTTGGTTTATTTATTTATTTTCACTTTCCCTTAGCTAGAGTTTGTGAAAACACGATTTCAGAATAACTGACAAAGGAACATATCCTTTCACCCTTTTGAGGTGATTCTTAAAACTAGAATCCTGGATCATTCTTGCAGTGCAATTTTTTTTTTTTTTTTTACAATTCATATCCAAGACACACTTGAGACTGCAAGCATATGCACGTACATATGCAAAAGTAACTGTAAAAATGGATAACATTGATGTTTCCATTTCAAAATCATTAGCAACGACTCTCAAACCAAATACTGGTTCCACACTGGATCGCTTCAAGCTTGGGCATCTCTCTGTGGACTTTTCCAGGCCACACATGCAAAGTCTGTTGGAATTTAGGGAGGGGAGGAATGGCGGGGGTGGGAAAGATTGTGTTGTGTAGTGGGGGTTTGCATCTATGCCTGTCAAACCATCTTTCACTTATACTCACAAAACATTCAGCAGCATCATCCATGATGCCCAGCTGGAAGCGTTGCTCATCCTGAAACGTCTTTGCAAGAGCAGTGCGCAGGGCATCAGAAGGCAGTACCTTCTCACTGCTACACTGAAACTGGTTGAAGATACCCTAGTAAGAACACAAAAAGATAGTTAAGTTACTGTATTTTCAAAACATCACTCAAGGTATCTGAAAACAAACAGCAAACCTTTAACTCACTTTGATCAAGCAACACACAGATATTTGTATTGTACAGGGACTACAAGAGAAAATCCTGAAAGTTCCTCCTTTGAAATCATATGCACCTTTGTGTATTCCTTCCTTTCCTTTCACATATCCAAGGGAGGGTAGGGAGCTTAGGGGTAAATTTCCCTCAGTGTCAATCCCCCTTGGATCTTCCTCCAAATTTGATTCCTGAAGCAAATACAATGGACACCAAAACTTCCTCACTTTTTATTCCTATTTCTCCCTCTCCAGTTCACTTTTTCACTCCCACCTTGGTAGCTTTCTTCTTACACATGCCTCCTCCTTTCCTCTTTCAAGCAACTCTCTCCAAATGTCTTAGCCCTTAAACAGCCACAACCTGTGCTTGCACTCTTTAAGGAATTTACCTTCCAATAAGTCCAAGAAGTAGGTAAGAATCAGATGATTTTGGGGTCAGCATGCAGGAGGGAAAAGGCACAACATGAATAGCAGCTCCTATGTATGGCCAGCTCTTCACTTGTTGCCATAAAGCTGCATTTTCATAACTGTAACTCACAGGTCATCTGGGTAATAATTTGCAAGGACGAGAAGTTCTATAAAGACGCATTATCGTCTAAAGTGTGGGTTATATGCATGAAAGTTCAGTACATATTCCCAACTGATTAAAAACCCACTTTTATTTCGTGTGTGTGCATATGCGCATACACATGTGTGTGCAAGATACCTGAAAGATCTTCTGAACAGTCATTCAACTTTCATTGTGCCCTCCTACAAAAACAGGAACGTAATTCTGTATGCAGAATCCTCAGTTTAAGTAGAAACTTCTAGCCCTTATTTTCATACAAGACCATTCTGCCTCCATCACTACTCTGCTCTACTTTCTACCTCATTTCATATGACAAGCAACCATCTTCATCAGTGTCAATCTCAAAATTCTGCTTGTCCTTTCCTATAAAACTTTCCTCACAATTTCCCTAAAGATTGCGGAAAAGCTCCATTCTTACTGCAAGAGAAAAAAAGGATCATCTTCAATTGTGCACCACTTGGCTTTTCTGCTTTCTAAACTTAGTCAAACAAGGAGAAAGCCAGCCTCAAACTGGTTTCCCTGTTTGGTTTTCTTTCAAATCTATACTGAGAATCTGAGCAATGTTGATTCATGTATCACTTCCTCCCTTAATTACAGAAAGCTTCTCCCCAGCATACTTAGGATCTATATTAATTGGAAATAAATAATCTGAATCTTTCTCTCCTTTAACAGGTAAACTGGGAGAAGGTTTGACAAACTGTGCAATCTCGGCTGCTTTGAGGAAGCTGAAAGAGTGCTGAACACAGCTGTCACTGCACAGCTAGCAAACCAACCTCCATGCCCCCGCTATTTCTGGCCATAGAAATGGTACAATTTATAGTGTTGACATATTATCTAATATAGATGTAAAATGCCCGTCTGTCTTTACTGCTATTTTTATTTTGGTAGTCCTTATGGTGCTCATTCATGGGTGAGGGCCCACTGTGCTGAAACCCACAGCTCTCCTAATAATGCCTTTATTAGACTATCAAATAATGATGAGAGAAGTGGTAATGAAGAGAAGGCTGTGAGGCAGTAAGTCTCACACTTCATGAATTACAGACAATAACTCTCCTCAGTTACCTTTTCTATGTAATATATAAAAATGGAAGGAATGACAAAGTCTCTGTACTTAACAACCTTGATCCCCATTTCTGTCACTGATAATAAAGCAAGTTTCATGTTTCATTAGTAAATTTTCTCATTTCAGTGGACCTCAAAAAAAAAAAAAAAAAAGGCAGTGAAACATAATTCCATCCTGCTTCAGCACTTTACATTAAATAATTTAACAGCACTTGAAAATATTCATAACTGTGCTTTAGAAATGTGTTTATTCTGGTTATCATCAGTCTCACTTCATAGATCTGGAAACTGAGACACTCGCCTAGCGACTGGCACGTAACCTCACTGCAGGGAGCTGATGGACAGGACCTGGTTTGCTTCAATGAGAGCTCTGAAATGGCTCTGCACTCTTGGAGGGGGGGCAGGAGAGAATCAATGCAGGCTCCAAAATAGGTAAAAGGAGAAGCAAGCAAGAAGACTGAAACTCGTATTTTAAATTTCTATCTTTAAAGAAATAGTATACTTTACTTTTACCCATAACATACCTACTAGTTAACATAAAGAGATCCAGTAAGGAAAAAGTGATCCTGATGATTATAACCAACTGTTTTTCACAAGATTCTGCATTTTAAATTGTTTTGTATCACAAAATAATTACAGCCTTCACAATTAAAACTAAAAAACTTTCATTAAATAGAAACAGCAAAAAACTGTGAAATCCGTTACCACAACCACAGAACAAAAATAATTCAGTAACATCCAAGAATTCTGTGAAGAATTCTAATATGTAAAATCAAGAAGTAAAAGATCCCAATATTATACAGAAGAATGATTCCTAAAATTTATAATGACATAGCACACAATGGTATAGTCTTATTTAGATTACAAGGAGAGAAAAAAAAAAGTCTTAAAACYAGTGAGTAATTGTGCATTTTAATCTAATAAAGATCAAATCTTATCATGTCATTGCACAGTGCAGTTTAGAGCACGTTGGAACATAGTGCTTGTAGGAAGTCCCAAGAGCACCTCAAATGGAGTCAAAAGCACTTTGAACACAGGGGAGTTTCTTTTCATTGGGTTTTGGTCAGGGTTTGGGGGGGTTTTTTGGGTTTTGGTTTTTGGTTTTTTTTGGAGGGTGGGGGGAGTGTTTCCCCTTTTCCTTGTTTTTCAAGATAGGTTCTTTGCTCACCTTCAGAACAGGTCTTTCTTGTCTCTCAGCCTTATATGGACAGGTGTGGCACTTCCTGCAGTTTCATCACTTTAAGTTATCTCAGTCCGATCTCTCTCCTTAATTTCAGGTCTTGCCCTTGAGTGATACTGTTAATCACTAACACATTTCTTCCATATACAGGTCTGAAAGCCAGCTGGGTGCAGACCAGGAAAGCACTGCTGATTCTGCCCCAGGAGTTTTCATGACACCTTTTCTCCAAGTGCTTCTGGGACTTAATGAGAACTTTATATATGAAACATTCAAACTTTGTTCTCTTTCAAAAACTTCTTCACCTGAATTTGAAGATAGTGAAAACCCCATTAGTGTATTCACCACACTGATGTTCTCTCTCAATGGCTACATTCCAACACAAATGAGCGTATCCCTAACAGCAGCAACAATATGAAAAGACACTGCTAAAAGTTTCATGAACAAGGGAAGTCTCTCCTATTTTACCAGTTCTCAGTAACTAAAATCAAGGATGCAAACCAAAAAAAAAAAAAGCTTAACATAAAATCCGAGCAATTTCTAAAATTCTGTTAGCAGCAGTACTTGGATTTCTACACTGGTGACCTATTCTTGGCATGTTGGTAAGTCTACGAGCCAAGACAAAGAACAGCATGAGCAAGGGATTTTTCAGATAGGAAGCATGCCTTCTCATTACACTGCATTCCTSAGGACTATATAAAAAAGAAGCCCATCTCCCTTCATATCCCTTTCCCTACAGATCTTCAAAGGTCTGGAAAGGGTAGCAAAGGCAGCAGAATTAGGAAGCACAAGCGTTCTCTTAAGAGGAATAAATTGCCAAAGTCCATCTAGTTGCATCTAGTCTTTCCCCAACTACTAAGTCAAGATCAACTACAATTACAGAGTTGATCTTTCACCAGCTTGCTCTCAGAGGCATCCAAATCTGGAAATTCCTTAACCATCCCAGGCAATCTATTGTAGGGCCTCACTTGGCTTATTACCATTCAGAAGGCTTTTTCCTAGTTTTCTAACTGGAAGCTTCGTGTCCTTTCTACTACAGGTCTGGCCTTCTGACATACATCAGAACAAGGGGTTGCAGAGTCAGAGGTCTCCCAAAATAATCTCCTCCAGTTTGGGAAGTGTGGGGAATCAACATAAACTTTCTAAAGCTTCAAAGGAAAACAACCTAAGGTTTGAGACAAGGAACCTTTATCATACGACTATTCAAGTTAAAACCTGGCTTTCTATTTCAAAATACTAGAATTCACATGCAYGATCATAAACCAAGTTGTTCTTCATTTGGTTAGAGAATAAAGATAGTAATTATTCTTTGAGGTAATTCATGGGATTGACATTTTAGAGTTCTTTTAAATTTTAAAGATTTGGAAAACTGAAATATGTGTGAATCCCCCCATAGTTTACAAGATCTGCTCCAGATTATCTCTAACAGTGTTTGGAATCCATTTTCTCCCTAGGAAAGAAGTATTCGATTTATTTGGGGTAAATTGACATCTGCAATGTGTATCTAACCATACTGATGAAACAAACTCCAGACTTGATATACATGCACATATGACTTTTTAATCAAGCATGTAGAAGCAGGCTGGCATAAGAATAAATTGATGTCTGAAGACAACAGGCAACAGCTACTGAATCAGATCAGTGTCCATGCACTGTAAATTTGAGTTCTGTCCTTGGCAGCTTTCTGAGAACTAATTATTCTCTTCCAGCATCATGCAGAAGTTCCTTCTGGATGGGGATATCACTGCAGCTGTAGTGGTGTGGTATTTCTTTCAAAGAACAAAACATGTTCCCCCAAAATGCTTTAGTATTCCCTACATGAACAGTTTTTGCCTTTTAGCAAAAGCTACAAATATTAACATGGCCAATCCTCATCCTTCTCTCACTGCTCAACATATCAATATTATTCTTGCCATCACTCAATTGTGACAGCATTTTTTTTTTTTTTTTTAAACTTTCTCTCCATTTCAGTAGCATGCCCTTCTTACTCCATTCCACTCATTGAACTTTTTTTTCTTGCCTACAGTACCTAATCTCGCATCCAGAACATCACTCACTTCTCCTGATGCAGCCTCTTACTCAGTACAACAACCTGTTTCAATAAAAATTCTGGCTGCTAAAATCACTTTTCTCCCATCCAACCACATTAGCCTCCACCCACAGTATTTCCACTAGCTCACATTTCTTCCCCACATTTCCTCATGTTATATTCGCCTTCAAGGGTGCAACTAATTCTAGCTCTATTTGGTTTCATGTCTTTGGATCTCTTTCCAAACCTCCAAGTCTGATAACAATCAACCTAGGCTTCCATTATTCCTTTCCTTTACAGTCTCTCTTCCATTTTTACTCGCACTGTGCCCTAAACATTAACATAAGGTCCCCAACATGGACTGTAAAGTCAGGCACCCCTGGCTACTACCAAAATCAAATAAAAATATACTTTCCATGAGTTTTGTTTAGGAGGGTGCCAGGAAAAGAAACCCAAATCACAGAATGTCCACATCAACTAGGTGACAATTTATTAACTGCTTGATCAAGGTCAAAAAAGGCAGTCATTATTTGGAAGTTTCAATTACCAGCTTATTAACTCAGGAAACTGTACTTGCTGCTAGTTTATTTGTCAGGCAGTGCCAACTGAAAAAAAAAGTTTAAACAATAAAAGTAATTATTTTATATATTTTTACTACTGCTTTACCCTGAAATACTATCCTAATTTGGAAAAAAGCACAAAACAAGGATGAAATCTTTGCAACCAACCTATTACTGTCTCAACCATATAATGAACTTTTCATAACAAATCCCTCCATTTCAATCAAGTGGCTAATCAGAACCATGAACTATAGTCGTTCCACTTCTTTAAAGCACTCTAATACCCTATTGTTCTCAGTTTTCACCTTAGAAAACAGCATCATTTCTACACAGAAAATTCACATTCTTCCTGCTTTTGTTGCACATGACCAGGCCTACTGGAATTTATCAATCAATAGAGCATTCTTCTTTGCAAACTACAAAAAACACTCTGTCCTATATCCTGGCACTATGGAGCTCCCAGTACAATCCCTGGAAGGAGAACAAACTCTCTGTGGCATGCTCAGTACAGTGGACGGATTTCCCCCTTCCTGCCCTCTTCCAGCTGTGATAAACAAACACCAAAGCAAAGTCATGCTCTAGAAAAAGGAAAATAAAACAGAACACAGTAGACTTCAACATTAATAATAAATCAAAAAACTGTTCCAGTGTTACAGCAAGCAAACCTCATAGCGGTAAGGACAGCTTGTGTACTGAAAAAAACAACACTTAAATAATGCCACATCTTAAGGAACAGTGTTTGGGATTCCAGCACAGAGCCTGCAGCTCTGCCTTGTCTTTTTGTATCTGTTGATGCAAGGTTCCTTCTAAATAACCAGTGAACGCATGTCTGGAATGATTTCAAGGTTCATTTTGTAGCCACGTAAACATAGCCAGGTAGCACAGCAAGTTTTAAAACCACTTGAAGAATTTGGGCAATGGATGTCTTCAACACGGTACAAAAATAAAAYGTGATTTGATATCAGGTATGACATCACTGTCCTGTGATCCCTCATTTTATAAAAAAGGTAATTTAAAACTACAAATAATATTTATAGAGCTAGCTGAGCATTTACAGTAAATACTGTGCATGACATCATAATCCCTAGAAACAGTTGCAGCAAGCCAAGAGAGTGTGGAAAAAATACAACTTCTTTGGTGTTATTCAAAGGCTAAATTTAGCTTATTGAAGACTATCTTACTCTGAAGTCAGCGGGAAGAGAATGTCACCTTTAGAGCAACGGTTCAAAGTAGGGGAAGAGCATGAACCCTCTCTGCACAACACAGGAGGTATCCTGCAAAGGGAACCTGGAGCGGAGGCAGGGACACGACGCAGACTCTTCCCCCAACTACTGCCCCTTTCCCAGGCCAGGCTGGAATCTGAACATGCCAGCATGCTTTGGGGAAGAGTAAACATGTCCTGCCTCCTCCTTGCTTGGTCTGGACAGGTATTTCGGGCAGATCCACCTGACAGCATGCAAGGCTAATTACCTCTCCCCAGACCCTAATGGGAGATTTTCGCATGGTATAGAGCTCCAAATTCTTGGGTTCCCACTGGATCCAGCCATATCTTCTCCCTCATCTTAGCAAAGCCTAAGGCAAGATTCAAGAGAAAGAGGATGTCAAAGACCTGGAGGCTAAGCTGGCATTACCCTGGCAGGACAACAGTTAAAGGCTTCCAGAGCAGATGGGAGGGCTGGGGCAGGGGAAGAGATGAGCACGGAAGGGAAGGAATGATCCTGCTGCACTGAGACACAAAACATGCTCTTGGTGATGCGTGCAGTATTAGGTGCATATTAAGCACATTATCCCATTTGTCTTATACAAGTTTACACATAGTATGTGCCAGACAGCCAGACTTTTACAGGAGAGAAAAAAAAAAAAAAAAAAGGCATTTATTTCCTGTCCTGCTCTGGGTGAGCTGAAGTTTTGCTAGTCTGGGTTATTTAAAGGATGTAAAGCAACTCTGAGTCCTATTATAAAAAAAAAAAAAAAAAAAAAAAGAGCAGTTTGAGAACACTGATCCAGAGGGCAGCAGAGAACAAGTAAATACCTTAAACAGCCTTTTTTCCCCTTCTACTGCCTGCTTAAGGAGCTTATGAAGATGGATGTGATCATCTCCACGGTTTGGGGCTATCCCTTTTGCATACCTTTATCATTTAGTACCCCCACCTTTTCAGCTGCATGCAAGCAAGACAKCCTATGTTTCTGGTGTTTCGGTTTTTTGGGGGGGATGAGGGAAGGTTTGCATCCCCAATTTCACTTAGAGTTAAGTGACACCCTTTATTACTCACCTTTATAATATTATTTGACTTGATAACAACATAAAAATGGGGGAAATTTTCAGATATTTGTGTACACATATCAACATTTTACACAAGTTAATAAAGGTGGAAACTTGTCACGGTATCACCCAGGGAAAAACATAAAATCGTGAGTTGCTTTATGAACATAAGGGAACCAGGAATAAAACAGTTCTATAACTTCTAACAAACAAATTTCTACATATTTTTTCTCTTGTATAGTTTTACAATAGATGTCTGTAAACTTTCTGAAGGTTCTGGAATAGGTTTGGGTAGAACACACTGAAATTTCCCATGAAGAACAGACTGTAGAGAGAGAAAACACTAAAATTTTGGTTTGGATTAAAGCCAGTTGGAATTCATTTATTTACTTTGTCAAGTATTGGTTACTGCTCATATTCAGAAATATTCGTCCAGATAATTCTTTACTTGTTTACGCATTTCTTCAGAGTTTTTCATTGTACATTGAGTTTTGTGAGCTATAGGAATTCTGCACATAACCAGATGCAAGTTTTCTAAAATGTGCAAAAGTACTTGAGGATTTGGTGCAACATTATAGCTTTATTGGAAACTAAGGGTGGTAACACCTTCTGGCTAAGCAAGGCATTGGTAAGAACTTCAGATAGGAAACAAACCAAAAAAATCCTTGCAGGTACCTGGTAGCAAGAAGAGAGCGCATTTTCAAAGGCTGCTAAATTTRAAAAATAAGCATATGGCTGCCGGCATACAATTTGTGAATTCTGCCACTCTACCTGTCACTTCCAAGTTTATAATAGCATACTGCACACTTCAGCAAGACATCAAAAGCAAGGATTTTATCAACAAAACTAAACACTCTTCAACCCAATGTCTGCTTTTAATACATATATTCCAGAGATCCTGCCATCCTCCAGTCTTACTGTAGTGCTTTCCCCTCCCATGCTGGTACTGCCAATCCAGATGCACCTTTGTCCAGAGTTCATCTTTCAATACCAGTTCCACAAAGGTTCATCCTCTCGTTTTTCCTATAACATCTACCCCGCCCTCTCCTCTTTTTCAGTACTCTCATTCAGAAAGAGACTTTAACTATTATCTTTATACTAAAACCTCTCAACTCTGCCTCAGAGTCCAGTCTACTTTCATACAAATGGCAGAACCTGTCTGATCTCCTGGTATTTCCTTGCCACATCTTGCTGTTGGGTTAAACCCCAGAACAGCAAAAGCTTACATTCATGATAATTTCCTAAATCCTTTTCATTCTGTCCTTATCTCAGCTACCAAAGAATGCCAACAATCACTTGGCAATACTCAAGGGCATGATCCAAGAATTAGCTTCAAATTATTTATCCCACTGAACTTAATGAACTCAAACCAGATCATGCCTAAGTTTTGCCACTTCCCTATAAGGAAGGGGATATATTTTATACTCCATCTTTTCTTTGTCTGGATAGCTGTATTTCTCACTTCGGATGTGCTATCTTGCTCCTAACCCACTGTTATATCCTCTTCTGATGATACTGCTGTAAACATCATCCTGTCTCATCATTTCAACACATATGTCTTGAGACAAATTTCCCTTCAGAAGGAAATTACTTATCTTCTTTCATGCCTTAATAGCCTCCTCTTTGCTGTTCTTTTGCAAGGGAAAACCCCTCAACAACAGTCCAAAAACTCACTTCAATCCTGTCTCTACTAGAGCACCTGTAAAGTCACTTAACAGTAGCAAGACAGCTATTATACTACAAATATTGCCTGTGAACTTCAGATGATCTTAATTTAAACCTTGCACTCTCTATTTTGCCATATTTATAAGACATGCTGTCTCGTCCTTTTCATTACTGCACACAGAATTCACGACACAATAAATTCTCCCACAATGAATTTAAATATTTAGTTGGATTTTACAACCCATTTGTGATCAAAGAAAAGGTCTCAGTCCCAATTTCAGAAAGAAAAATCACTGCTCAGGAAGATTAAAGCTGGTATTTTCATCACGTTTGCGTCACGTCCATTTCTCCCACAAGGTTAGAGGGAACTGTGGGTTTGAAGTTGCAAAACTTAGAAAGGAGGGCACAAAAAAACAGAAGCGCTAAAAATTAATGGATAGAGACAAATGGAGATGTAGGAGTGCACAATTTACTCAAGTACATAACAGTACTCAGAATGAGAGCTAGCATCTAGATCTTACTGTCCAGGCAGCATCTATGACAGTCAGTTATTGTATCTGCATCTACAAACAGAATTGATGTTTTTCAAAACAAAGACCACAAACAGCTGAGCCATTTAATGCAGACATCAATATTTACAGCAGAAAATACCTTTTAGTCTTACATAATCAACAGTTTTGAACAGAAAGGCTTAAAGCTAAATGGCCTTCTCCACGCTGACATTTAAAGTAGCTCTGAAGGAAAGGCAACTTCTGAAGAGCATACTAACTGTAAACAGTATGATGTTTATAAACCAAATGATAAATTAGAAAAAACAAAGCAAACTGATGTTTTAGTGGCTGAACTAATCTTTCAAACAACATGAGGGCTCACAATGATCTGCACTCCATTGATAAGAATCCTTGTATCTGAAACTTTACCTACAGTATTGTCACAACTTATGGGCTTGAACAGATTTTAAAAACAGTACTATGAGTGTCTTGGGCCAGTATCTATCAGATTTACCTTTGCTCTCACAAATTTCCAGATGCAAGTTTGACTACACATATTAATCAAATATTGGAAATATTTCTGTTCCAATTTTTTAAAAAAAAGTTTTTAATTTATTTCCAACTTTTACCTTAAGAGCACAGAAGATGCAAGAATCGCCCATACATTTGTGCGTTGTGATTTGCCGGAAACTGCGGCGAAAAATGTCCAGGTGCCAGAGAACCTGAAACACAAAAAGGGGCACAGCCGATTTTATGAATATATAAAATAAAATACTGCCTAAAGCTCTGACTAAAGTTGCACACGCTAAATAATCCCAGAAGTACGCTAATGTCAGCGAACATCACTTTTAAAACGGGATGCCTTTTATCTAACTGCAAATTGACATTTTCATCTTTCTTCCTCAGCTGTAGCATTCACATATATTGATTCAGACATCCCTCAATTTCTTGCCATGTGCTTTTAGATTAAAAAACTCGTTTCTTTGTCCGTGTGGCAGTGCCAGCTTAAACAGCACTTGCCCTGACTGCTGCCCTGCACTGGCACCATGGCCAGCCGTTGTGCAGCCGCACCGCGAGGCTGGGCAGAGCTGCCCAGGACACCCTACCAACCGCTGGGGCCAAAACTCGCCCRTCCTTCCATCTCCTAGGCAGCCTCCTTGTTCTGAGCAGAAAGCCCAAATGCTGGAAAAATGGAGCACCAACAGCACATACATTAACAAGTTCTTGCAAGTCAAAATGATGAATTACTAAAAGCCGTTATGCCCAATACTATCAGCAGCAAGTGTATTTACATGCCATGATTACTGGCAGATTTCTAACCCTAACCTGTGTGGGCAGTTACACTTTTCTCTCAGGACAGATATGGTGGTAATACCAGGTATGTGACCAGGTATGGTCACAGCATATAAAAGCAAGCAGGCTTTTATATGTTCTGCCAGCAACAGTGAGAGGCAACGTTTGCTGTAACAGCACCAAGTTTTATTCTTAAGTTTTACCACTAAATCTGTGCAATCCTGGGCAATTATCTAAATTCATATCCGTAAAAYAGCAACAATACCGATCTCTGAGGTGTTTCACAGCTCTTTATATATAAATGTGGCTGGTGTTGGCTATTTCAGCTTCAACTAACAATAGCTGGACTTTCTTGTAAGCCTCAGAGCCACCAGCCTTTCAGGAGGCAGAAGCCTGCACTGAAAGAACCCCTGACCTAAATCGCATCCTGCCAGGTTCCGGACAGAGCAGCAAGGTCCAGGCTGGCATCTGACTGGCTAAATGCTTCGTTAGCGTACACAGAGGGACCAAACTTCTTATTTCTGATTAATCTGTCCAGAGCAACTGGCTAGAAAAAATTTAGCACTCTGAAAAAAGTTGTCCTGGTTTCAAGAAGTGTTTCCAGCTGGAACAATTTGTTAACTAAACCATAGCACACAAATGTTACCTAAAATTATATTTAAAACCACATTTACTGAATATGTAATCTGTACAGTTTCCCAAAACTTCAGAATTGTCATGGCTATGTTTATACTCAAACTCTCCCTATACTTAAGGGCTTGGGAGGCAACATAAGCCTTGGAACCATCTGATTACACACAACATTCCTGAAGAACTACTGCAGACTTCACAAAAGGACAAAAAATAATACATTTAGGAATGAGTCCAATTTTTCGATGTAATTGTCTTTGGAGTTTGTCTTGAATGTTTATAGAAATACTTAATAGTAAGGAGCAACAAACATTCAAGAGCCTCTCAGACTAACACTGAATGTTAAAAAATTAAGATTAAAAAAACCCAGAAGTATATATTTTATGAAATGATTACCATCTTGGGTTTTTTTTAAATTCAGCTTTGACTGTAAGTATTTTTGGTATCCTGTATCTCTTGAGCTTTAGAAGAAAACGGTTTACGTAGAAGACTAAAGGCAGAGTCATAGGCTTTCATTTTCAGGTATGGCATGCAGCTGATGTTAGGCTCTACTTAGTTCTGACCTAGGTTCAGCAACTCAATTATTAGGAAGCAGCCAGCGATTACCTTACAACTTAACAGAAGCAATTAATATGGTACATCACTGGAAACCCCATTTTTCTTATAATAAGTTCCCTTTGTACCCAAGTCCTGTATTTCATGGCATATTAAGCCTATTGAGGGTCACTGGTGTTTCTATTTGTATTATTTGCATCACAGAGGTATCTTGAAGCCTGAAGTTAGTTGAGAGCCTAATCACTCCTG